>VZTT01022523.1:0-25315 GCA_013400855.1 Buphagus erythrorhynchus
GGTGCTCCATCCCTCAGATCATCATGGAGGCATCTCTCTTTCCTTTTTGCATTTCCTTCCTCCCTGTCAATGTGCAGCATCTTGCACACAGCAGTGTGGACGCCCTGCAAGGCAGATCCTGTGGATGTGCTGATAAATCTCCTTGTGCCCCTGCCCAGTGCCTCCAGCTGGGATATGGACCATGCTCACCATCGTGGTGAGCTCCTTGGCCACTGATCAGGCTTAGGGGCTCCTGTGCTTTCATGTCAATGCTTTTTTCCAGGGCAGCTTTGTGTGCAATGCCTGACATGTTAATACCAGCAAGCATAACATGCTTCAGAGGAAGCGTCCATGACTTTTTCCCTCAGGCAGAAAATCCCTCTCCCCAGATGGAACCAGTTACCCTGCTTTGTTCTGGCAGCTGGAGGCTAATGATGGCCAAGATGTGCCATGCTGGGGGGGTCTTGTGGTGATTTTGGTGATGTGGTTCATGTGGATCTTCTCTGAAGGCAATTCTCTGAGGTTTCAGGTTAGGCAACTGCCCCAGGAATGCTATGAGCTGTGTTACAGTTCCTGCTAAATCACCAGCCAAAATCATCAAAATGTTTCTTGAAAGTTTCTGGACTTGGGAGCATAGGGATGCTGTTTGTGCAGCTGATAGGATGACCCCACAAAAAAAGTCCTGCTGGTGCTTATGCTGCTTCAGCACCATGGAGCACTTCTAGCCACAGAGGCTTGCAGACTGGCTATTCCCACATCACAGTGTTTTCAGGTACACATTAAGCTTTGCCCTTCAAAAACCCAGAGACTTCTAGGATTCTGTTGCTGGTAGCCCTCAACTGTTTTTGGGAAATGGATTGAAAACCCCATGCCTCAGTGGAGCCTGTGTTAGGCTTGGAGTGTTGAGGCTGAGCAGAGCCCAGCAGAAATGGCACTTTCCATGTGTGCCCATGGAGGGTAGCAGCCAGGGGTGTCACCTCTGAGTGATGAGCTGGGCAAGGAGGGGGTTGCCTGTGCTGAGGCTGGTGCAGGGGTGCCCTCCCAGCACAGTACAGTGTGAGTGGGAGGAAAGGGGAGCAGAGAAACCATCTCAGCCACGGTGCCTTTCCGATGGCAACACGTCTGGCACCCACATAGTGGGGCCTTTGGGCTTACCCCACGTGAAAAAGATTAAATGCCAGTCATGTGGAGAAAGAAGAGGAGGGGAAATACCATGGAAAAGGGAATCTCCAGGAGAGGGAAACATTTCTGCTGGGAGAAGTGGAGCAAGGGGAATGGCTCTTAGAGTTGCCAGGCAGGAAAATGCTGTTTGCACAGAATCACTGTGGAGACTGGCACCAACTCTCCCTCTTGTGGGCATTTCCTTCTGCTTTGTGTAGAGCCTGGTAGCTGCTGGTCCTGCCAGCAGCCTGAACCTCTGTTGGCTTCGTCCTTATGAGATGGTTCATAACTCCTGTATTAAATACCCATGTGAATTAGGCCAAGAGGGTGACCTGAGCTGCAGAGCCAGCACCTGGAGTACCCTGGCATTGTGTTTATCACTCACCAGGTGAGAGGCACAGCTCTGTCTGCAAGATGAAACACCCGAAAGCAGGACTCATGAAAAGGGAGCAGCAGATACGGAATCAATGACTTCCCATGCTCACTCCTTGCAGGTCAGACTGGCCAGGACTTCACTTTCCTGCTTTTCTCTCACTTTGCTCAAGTCAGTCTTTTTAGTTTGGTTAAAAAAACCAAACAAGTCAAAACCTACCACGTTCCCATCTGAATTTTCATCTGAACTCCTCCCCTGACCCAAAGATTCTCTATCAGCCCAGACTGTGCTCATGGATGAGACATTTGTATTACACATTTTTTGACACAAAAGGTCTGCCTGCAGATCTATCTGCAGTCCCATTTCCTTTCCTGACTTTTTGATCTGTGGTCCCAGTGTGCCCTTGTCTGTTTTTTGTTTATGATTTGGACCCTCTCTGCCCCAATAAGTAGGTGAGGGCCAGTGTACCTCTCTCAGCTCCACGAGCTGCAGGTCTACAAGAGCAGCAGATAAATGCTGGCCTTTTGCTCAGAAGTTTAATAAATCCAGTGTTACTTGCTGTAAACTCATAGACAAGTCACAAAATTAGCACTGAAAGATGGAAAAGGAGCATGAATTCATTTAGAGCAGAGTGGAATCCACCACGTGGAGTGAAATCTCTGCTGCAGCTGATGGGGAAGGAAATAAAAGGACCGCAGGCTAAGAGAAGCAATTTCCAGACAGATGCTGCCACAGACCAGCTGGATCCAACCAGCTGTGCCACCAACACTGGAGCACTTAGCAGGAGGGGGAAGATCAAAAAATAAAACCCTGGTGTTTGAGGAAATCACAATTAAAAAGGCACCAGAGATGGGAGCCCTGCATGTGCAGAGATCTTTGAGGGTAATGGAGCTTCATTTTTATTGTTGGTTTGGGTATTTTTTAGAATGAACACGCCTTAAAGCTGTTTGTGAATGGCTAGAAAGTGATTATCGGATTTTTGTCTTTGTGCATTGGCTGATCTTCTGCAAAGTGACCAAGTCAGCAGGTTGTTTTAAACAGTTTGACCTAGTAAGGCTGAAGCCATGCCTGAAGTATATTTTGGGGAGCATGTATAAGAGGATTAACAAAAATTATGAACTCATGAAGAATTCTGCCTCTGGCTGTTAAATGCAAGCATGCAAGTATAACCTTGGGAAGTCCTTTAGTCTCAAGTTGCTGTGATGGATAGAGCTGTTCCTGTTTCTTACACTTTCCATGTGCACCTGCCACTAGTGCTGTTGAAGAGGCTAGATGAGCTAGTTGTCCATGAGCCCTGTGTATCTAAGATGCTTACAGGTGAGCTTTCCAAAGGTGTGCAACCTGGGACATGTGTATATGCACCCCAGACCTCAAAGAGCTGGAAGGGCTGGCCAGGATGAGCATTTGGCAGGGATGCTGTGTTACACTTGTACCACTGCCTAAGGAACCGCTGGCCTGGGATTCTCAGCAGAGGTGAAATCTTCCAGTATTTGTATTTTTTGTGCCAGTATCTTGCAGCCAGGAGCAAGCCCCACCACTGTGGTTGTCTTGCCAGCAGGACCCTGAAGTGGACAGGGCAAAAGATCTGTTTGCAAGCACAGCAAAGGAAGCAACAGGGAAGAGATACAGAACAGAGACCCCACCCCAACAGAGTGGTAAATGTTCTGTTCAGGCAGCCCCGCCACAGGTGCTATGTTTAGGGTGCTCACTGCTGCCCAGTGCTGATCTGCTTGAAGAAAACTGTGATTATTTTGCCAAGTATTTTTTTTCAGAGGGATCAGTTTTCCTGCAGGAGTTCCCGGTAAGACCAGCAGAGCACAGAAAGCACTACTGGATTAGGGGCTGCTTAAACTGGTGCTGCTTCTCAGAGGAGAAGTCGTGGTTGTTCCTCTCCTCCCTAAGGGTGCATTTGGTGTTGGAATGATAATGCAAAATGAGACCTTGAACTTTGAAAAGGGCCAACTGCAGCTGGAAGGGAGAACCTGCTGGAGCTCATTAAAAGGCAAGTGTAAACATCAATAAAAATGAGGGGTAGATCTTGGCTTCCCCACGGGCTCTTATCTCACAGAAGCTCCGTGCTTTGTAGATGAGAGCCTGTTTTGCAGGGAAAGGGAATGAAAATGTGTCTTTTTTCTCTCTTCTCACCCCATGAAACTCAGTCAAACCCTAATCTGTATGTGCAGTTCCACTAGTTAGACAGCGCTGCCTGGGGTTTTGGAGGATGGCTCCATGGGTCCTTCTTCCACAAAGGATGCCTGCGTAAGTAGCTCTGCCTCCCCATCCCCCCCGCCAGCATGTGTCGGTCCAGCCGTGTGACAAACCAGACTGCAGAACTTATCTGGCTTCAAAATACATTCTCCAAAATATAAACACAGTTACTTCTAACTCAGACCAGTTCCTTAATCCAGCTCATTTGAAGGCCTCATAAAGAACTGCACAGACATCATGAGGTGGGGGAGGATCTGCTGTCATTGCCTCCAAATCCAATTTAAAAATATGCACAGCCTCATATTAAGTGCTGGTAGCCTGAGGGCCATTGCCTGCCCGGCGGGCTGAGAAGGCAATTTTCAGCTGTAACACCCAATTTTACCATGTAGTGATAGGCTCTCCCACTCTTTTTTTAGGAGCCTGAGAGCCCACAGCTAAGCTGTGCACTGTGTACTGAGGCCCAGTGCCTCCCTCTTCCTTGAGGAGCTGCTCAGACAGGAGGAATTATTTATTATTGTTGGCTCCCTTCAGACTCTGGGCATGGCTGCTGGTGTGTCCCAAGGAAGGGAGGGTTCACACAGGGCACTTGTTTGCACAATGGCTCAGCTCTGTCACTCTGGTCTTGGCCGTGCTGCAGTTGCTGCTGCCTTTGCAGGTACTTGAGCACCTCTCCAGCATCACCCAGGAACCTTGCAAGGCACCACCCATATGCCCAAGGCACTGGGAAGAGGAGAATTAGGACATTCTCTGGCATAAGGGATGGAGTGGGGAGCAGCCACCCCTTCCAGCTGCCTGGATTTTATCTAACCTGATCACTAAATCCCAGCCTCAGCCACGTTGTAAACGTCTCTGTTGCAGCTTCCTGTGAGTAACTGAGCTGCAGAGCTCAGGGTGGCAGGCAGACACCCAATACTGAATGCAGGCTGATTGCTTTTTTGCCCATATATGTTTCTGTGGCCTTGCCTTTCTCAGTTGTCCTTCAGCAGGCTCTAGTTACAATATTTTATTGATGATGAGGGAGGAGGGAGGAATTCCTCTCTTGCTTTAATGTTTCAAAGGGTAATACACAAATCCTTGAGTGCCAGTATAGTGTTACAAAGTCTAATCCACCTGAAGAAACTGCTGCATGCCACATTTCCCACTGACTCCTGAAGATGTCCAGGGTTGCACTGGCATAACCCATGTTATTACCTCTAAAAGATAATTTTCTCCTTTGCTCCTGGGTGGGTGAGGCTTTAAAATCTGCCTGTTTTTCTCTAATCATACTCTTCCTTTCTTAAACTGCACTCACAGTTTCCCATACAAAATCCTCAGTCCTTTTGTGCTCTGCATTCCCAGTCCTTCAGAGAAGGTTTGCATCCCCAGAGAGAGTTGCTGCAGCCTCAGCGACAGCCTCACTTTCTGTAATGTAGCTTAAATATTCTTGTCCTGGATTGCTCTTCTGCTTTCCTGCACGTTCTCCCACTGAATGCAAGCACTGGTCTGCAAGAAGTGTCTTGTTTAGCCGAGATAAACGTTTATTTCCAGGTGCTGTGCAGAGTAACGTTGTCAGATGCCTCAGTAATTGCACAGGAGCTGTGGGTCGTGCCTGTGTTACGTCTGATAGTCACCAAAGGCTGGATCCTGGCAGCACCGAAGCAAAGGTAAAGCTGCCTCTGACTTTATGGCACAGGGCATGATCCCTGAGAGAATCCATGCCAAGATACTGGTAAGTACTAGCACAGCTCTGCAAACTCACAGCCCAAATCTTGTCCTGATGCTGAAATCTTCTGCTCCTAGTCCTTCCTATTCCTTTTAAGCAAGCAGGTCGCGTCACCTCTCAGCTGCTGAAATCCATCCGTGTGCAGGAGCCCTGCCTGGAGGCATTGCTTTGAATAGTGTCTAAGAACAAGGGGAAGAGAGGAGTGAGCCTGGAAGGGATTTGGCCACTGCCATCATGAGTTAGACTCCATCTCATTTCCTACAAGCCGTGGAGGCTACACAACACTCACAGTTTCAGATGGTGTTCTTATGTGACAGTCTTCTGCTTCTCAGAGAACTGAAGTCAATGGCAAGGCTGCCCAAAAGCCAATGCTCTTGCTCTGCCATAAGATCCCATTACTGTATCCCTCACCTCTCCAGCTAAAGCTGCTGTGAGTGCAGGACTCTCATCTGTCTGTCTGCAGGAGCTGCAGGCTCCTGAAACAAAGCACAAATGAATCTCTTAGAAGAAGCTGAATTTCAGCAAAATGCCATAGAAACCACAGCTGCGTTACAGAGGGCCTTTTCCCTGGCATTATGCAAGAGGTAATTATGTAAGTTGTTGTTATATAATATTCCTGGCTTTTTCGGAGTGCCAGCCTCCCCCTGACCACAGCAGTGTGTGTTACTTACGTCATATCACACTTTATACAACCCAGGCTCACAGCAGAGCTGGGGCTGCTGTCATCACCGCTCCCAGCCACGGGACCCTTGGCTGCTCTCAGGGCTTTTTAAAAATTGTATTGTGGGGAAAAAAGCTCACTGAAAAGAAAAAAATTACTTCATCAAAATATCTGTTTGTTCCTCTGAGACATTTTGCTGTGTAAGCACACAAGATGGTTTGGGTTGTTTCTTGAGGAAGGACTGGATTTTGGAACATATCTGTCTTTTTCTTTCTGGAAAATTTATTTCACAAATTTACTTCAAATGAAAAAGAAATCTGTGATTTCTGCCAGTGCCTCTCTCTTGAGTGCCCATTTCTCTACTTGCAGCAGGTCTGGGTGCAGAGAAAACAGAGCTAGAAATTTGTTCTCTTAACCAAGGCCGTGTGGAGGACTGCTGCGCTCTCCAACATTGACTTTCCAGCCCAGGGTTGGATTTCTCTCTTCACAACAGTGAAACTCTAGGAAAAAAATTGAATATGGCCAAACAAACTTGGATCTGGTCCATCCCTGTGGCTGATGTGTGTTCCTCTGTGTCTCCCAGCTCCACCTGGGTGACTGAGCCCCATAGTAATAACCCCGAAACAGCTGGTGTTTCTAAAGCTATACCCAAGAGCCCATCCCTGCTCTTTCACTGGTGTGTCTGTGGGCTCAATCAAGCCATAGAACTTCTTTCATCCCTCATCAGCGGGGAGGACAAGTGGCTTTTCTGTCCATGGAATTGTGGCATGGTCTAAATGAATTAATGCCTGTAGAAAGGTTTGCCAGCTGTGGAGGGTGGAGCAAGGCAGGGGTGGGTTTGCACTCACAGATTTGCCAGAGATGGCTCTTCACCTGCCTGCTGAGCCTGTCAGGTGGGGGGACCTTTCCTAAGCACCTTTTGGTAGAATTTTTGGGTAGAAACAAGCCCCATGAAGTCTCTAGAACAGTATTTCTCCTCGTGGTAGTACTCTGAGTTTCAGCTGTGGCTCTGCTGCTGTCCCATGGGCTCTTCCTCTGTCCCCATCCCAGGGCTCCAGCCCTCTGCAGTGTCAAGGCTGGGTGATAGCAGGGAAGGCACAGCATCCCAAGTGACCAAGGAATAACGATGTCTCTACATCTCGCACTGAAAACGAGCCCCTTACGAAAGTTCTGCAGCCCTGCCTGCCCTGGGGTCACTGTCCTACCTCTGGAATGAGAGGAGTGCCTGTTGGCCGGCTCCCCGGTGCCCGCGGCTCGGACTCCCGTGGCCACGAGGTGGCAGCAAGCCCTGGCCCAGGGGCCGGAGCCGGGCAGCGCCGGGCTGGGACGGACCCCGGAGTCACCCCGGGCACCCCACCCTGCTCCAGCATCCATCCGAGGGGCTTTGCAGGGGGTGAGAGCGGCCGCACTGCGCCAGCGATGCACTCCAGAGCCTGGCCAAAAGCATCCAAGGTCCATTTCTGCTGGTTTAGTGTGAGTGCTTCAGGTGTGGGTGCACAGACACAGCCACGTGTGCCAGCACGGCTCCGCTGTGGGCAGAGCTGCTGGAAGCAGGCTATTCACCCACCAGGCGCATTTTAAAAGAGGCAGCCAACATGCTGGCTCTCTGTGGTTTGTGTTTATCCGGATGATTATGCAAGTGATAGATTTTGCCCCAAGGGGAAGACAAGAAGCCTGTAGCTACTAAAATGTTACGTCCTTTTCATGGCTGCGGGCTTGAGGGGTGGTCTGGTGCACTATAAAACTTCTAGGATTTCTGTAGACTATTTATTTAAGCTCTAGGGAGAAGAGCTTATGATTTCATTTCATTACTACTTTGCTTGCAGAAAAAAAGCAATATGGAATCTCATACTCGTTTTAAGTCTTCTGACCATTTAATGTTAATGTTCATACCAGGACTTTTGGCTTCACAGCCCTGGGGAAAGCTACGGAGAGCGAAAAGTCGACCAATTTCAAATGGAGTTATTACAGCAACTGAGTAGCTCCAGCTTGGGGAATATACAGAGCTCGGTGCATAAGCAGCAGCCTCTCATCTACCAGGAGCACATTTCTGTTGTGTCTGAAAGGTGTGTAAACCTGTAAGGTCAGTGTTCAGGATCCTGCCCAAGCCTGGAACGGTCCAAATGCTCCATTACTGCTGTGAAGACATGGGCAGTGATGTTGCAGATATGTGATCTCCCCTGTCTCAGCCCTGTGCTGAGGAGAACTGCACGAGGAACGAGTTGGAAGAGTACTAACCTCTATTCCATCAGCTTAGCTTAGTTTGTGTAATTGGTAGTGACCTGGTGTTTGCATAGGTAAATCAGGATGAAATCTTGAAATTGAAGTGTTGGATGTAGAATTTTTGATGTGAAGCAAACTGGCACACAGAGGGGATGGAAGGGGAGGATTTCAGAGTCTCAGGTTGACTTGGCTGACAGAGGCTTGCAACATGTAATGGCCAAAATGTCCTGACCTTGAGGCTTGGATGCCAGCTGACACCCCCATTTGGCTTTTGCCACCCTTCTTACCGATAGCATTCCCTTTAAACCTCTGTGTTTCTAAGGAATGTGAGGCTCTGTGCCTTCATCATCCTTGCTGCCCAATTACCATTGTATGTGGGCATTTCTCTCCCCTTGCAAGGCTGGAGCAGGGAACCTGTAGGGAGTGGAAGGGTATAGAGGCACTGATGCAGCTCAGTGTTAAAGACTGTGGGGTTGAACGCTCTTCTTGTGAATCCCAAGGCAGGTTTCTTCAGCCTATGGTTGATATCTCTTGCCTGCTTTCTCCTTGGAAACATCCAGAGGCAGGTGCACAATTCAGGACAGCAGTATTGGCTGGGCTTTGTTAGGCTGTGCTCTGACTGCAGCCACCCCCAGAAGGGACCAGTCACCCCACCAGTGTGCCAGACCATTACCAGTCCTGACAGGGAGGTAGGAGAAAGTCTGGGAGACCTCCCAAAGTATATCCACATGGTTTGTCAGCTCAGTGGCTTTTCCTTCCAACACTGAAATTTGTTTGGCTTGACAGAAGTAGCCAGAGACCAGAACTGCTGGCTGGGTGGGTGTTGAATGTAGCTTTGCTATGCCCTCATGTCTCTGGTCTGCTGCAAATTACCTTTCTGGCTCAGTTGTAAATCTCTTGGCTCCAATCAATCCAGACTCAGCCATTAGCTAATCCTAGGTGTTTCCCAGAAGAGCAGACAGCAGGATCCTGGCAGGCAGGTGTGGGGGAACTGGCTCCCATACAGCTTTTACCCCCTCATTCCTCCTGCAGCAGGTGGGGCAATGATTGGTCTGCTTGGAATATGGTTATCTCTCTTAAGGGCATGTCACAAGTGGTGTGCTACCCCAGGAGAAAAGGATGGTGAGACCATTATGGGAAAAGAAAGGGCTTTGGAGTGATGGAGTCAATGCCACTGGCTCTCCCAGCCTTTTCTCCTGCCTGCCCTTGGCAGGCCAGAGGAGAGGGAGGCGGGGTGGCCTTGCAGACGACTGTTCTCTTCAGGAATCTCCTGCCATAAAGCTTGACACTGTCTCTGGGTCCTTGGGAACCTGGGACAGGCTCCTGGCACAGCATTCTGCAAGTGCCCTTTCTGTCTGGATTGGGACTTGTGCCAGTCCAATACGAAAAGCAGAAATGATGCCATGAGTGGCACCCACAATAGTACCTGACCCAAAATAGCTTCCTAGGAAAAAACAGGGAGGCTGATTAGGTTAGACAAGCCTGAAAGAGAGCAAGAAGTCCAGCTGATGATTGACAGGTGTAGGTTTGTGGCAGGGCTATAAATCCCACGGGTGAGCTCTCCAGCTACCCTTTGGGGAAAGACAAACGGCTGCAGGAAGGACTCGGGACCTGTCTTTGTGAACCATGGGGCTCAGTGACCAGGAATGGCAGCAAGTCCTGACTGTCTGGGGAAAGGTGGAGTCCGACCTTGCTGGCCATGGCCATCAAGTTTTAATGAGGTAGGCAAGGAACTTCGGTTCTAAGAGTAAAGCTGAGAGCTTCTGATAAGAGACATGCTTGTCAGTGTTTACTTCAACAAGGTGTTTTCTTTCTTGTAGGGTGGTGGTTTTTCCATTGCTATTTTCTGTTACTCACTCTGTAAAGTGTCTGTGCTTCTGTCTCTCCATCTCTCAATGGGTGCAGGAGCAGACCAGTGCTGCTTTTAACACATGGCTGTGCTTTGTCTCTCTGCCTCTGGTGGCCAAGCTCTGCTTTGGATCCTCATTTCCCAAGAACTGCAGTGAGAAATGCTGGAGTGAAGTGTGTGTCATGGGGCTTCAGATGCTCTGCAGAAAGGATGTGGGGAGGCAGAGAAGGAATGAAAGGAGAGGAACATCACCTCTGTGACAATTTTCTTGGAATCTATTTCAGTAAAATTAACTGCAAAGTACCTGAGTGTTTCCCTGTCTCACCTGGCACAGCCCTGCCCATCCTACTTTTTGGCCAGAAATATGTGTGATAACTCTTGTCCAGGACCTCGTGATGAATTTGAGGTCTGAGTATGAAATGAGGCACATCCTTCCCCTTATTCCCTCCTCCATTATTCTGGTGCCAGAAGTGCTCATAAGGTCTCCAACTGAGAAGACCCCATACTCCATGTTGTCCTTGTGATCCTAGCAGTTGGAGTGGTGAACATCCCAGATACTGCAAAATGGGAAAGAACATTAGGTGGACACTGGAGCCTAGCTTGTCCTTTAAGACCAGAGAGCATGCAGACTTTGAGGAGGTTTTCTTCAGCTCTCCTCTCAGACTCTGCACACCCAAACGTGCTGGAAGGGTACAGACACTGAGGAGAGTAGTGGGGATCTGGCACCTGCTTGGGGGATTTTCTACCCTAAGCATGGCTAAGGCAAGGAGCCCACACCTCCAGGCATATCTACTGCAAAGCTTTGAAAAATGTTTTTCAAAGATGAGCCAAAGCTCTTTTCCTTACCTGCTTTATCATGTCCCAGATCAGCTGCCATTTGAAGGGAAGGGAATGGAGTGGGAATGGAATGTGGGTGGAAATGTGATGGCTATCCCCTCTCGTGGTCCAGAGCAGGTATGCTGGAGGGGTAGCAGGAACCTGAGCTATTTTCACCCATCTATCTCTGAGGTGGCTACTTTGGCTATGAATTTGCCACATGCTAGTAAAAGCAGTTCCAAATGGAAAAGCAATACCATTTTTCTTACAAGTATCACAGAGTAGAGCAGAGCATGGCATTAAATAAATAGATGTCACCCTGTGACTTTGTCTCCCTCTTTGTCAGGTTGGCTCCCCTGCCAACCCAGGTTTCTGCCAAGGAGTTTCTGGAGGAGGAGAGAGGGAAGGGAAAGGGGGTGGGAAAAAGGGTCAGGAGCCAGATTCCTCCATGTCTGCAATCATAGGGTTTGGGGGCACAGTAAACTCTCACATCCAGTTGATATTCAAAAACACAAGACCTCCAGATATGAGGGACTTGAGACTGGGGGCTGTTCCCTTTTTTGTTTTTAATTTTTTTTCTGCTATGAGAAATTTGTAGAGCTCTCATTTCCTGGCCAACGAATCATGGGCTGCTAAAAGAGTTTGTGTGAGAGGCACGGGTCTATAGGTTGGCTCCCTAGCAACAGTAAATTGATGAAGACAGGTGGTTGTTTGCTTTTGGTTTTCCTTCACATGAATACAAGAACTCACCTCTCAGTGTCATGACTAGCCTTGGCTCTTGTCTCTGTCTTAAAACCATTGACATAATCTAGGGGATGGGTGCCAAAAAGCTCTCAGAGCTATATGGAAAAAATACAGACACTTCCTCTCTTGCTCTAGTTGGACATGTTTAGGGCAGTGTCTCTGTCATGACCGGAGGGAATGGAAATAGACAGTGTTGATCATCTTAGGAAATGGGTAAGATGATTGGATTAAAGTAGATTGAATACTCAAAGGGAGGTATGTCAGGAGCTTCTCCTCTCCAAAGTCCCTCTGTTTTTGTCCACAGACTCTTTCAGGACCATCCTGAGACCCTCGATCGCTTTGAAAAGTTCAAAGGCCTGAAGACCCCTGATGCAATGAAGGGCTCTGAGGATCTGAAGAAACATGGAGTTACTGTTCTTACTCAACTGGGCAAAATCTTGAAGGCGAAGGGTAATCATGAGGCCGAGCTGAAGCCTCTGGCTCAGACCCACGCAACCAAGCACAAAATCCCTGTCAAATATCTGGAGGTATGGAAAAGGACCGGGAGTCTCAGTATCTGGTGTGTAGTGAATATGTGCAAGACAGCTATGTGAGAGTTGGGCTTTCATTTACTGATGACTAGTTGGACTTCAGTGAGCTCTCCCTCAAGTCCAAGGTCTGTGTGTAAAAGTAGGAGGAGGCACAGAAACGGCTCATAGCATGCAAATGGTATGTGAATATCCAAGTTTAGATTTCCCATTCCAAACATCACATAAAGTCTGACCAACCCTTGACAACAATAAACCAGCCCATGCAGCCTATGCATGCCTGGGAAACTGTATTACTTAAGAACTGTCAGTGACCGGACACAAGGGATATACAGTTTTAGAGTAAGCCCTGGAGGATCCATTGGAGACCAAGACCCATAAAATTAAGTGTTACACAGGGCATGAATTTGCAGTCTTAATGGATGAGGCAGACAAAAAGTGGAAAGGGCCATGGTCTACTCAAGGTCATGAAGCAGATCAGCGTCAGAGCTATGAATAAGCCTAGTGCTTCTGCCCAGCCCAGGCTCCTTGCATACTAGACCTCACTGTCTCTCCAGAGGCTGCAGGAAGGCCTACTGAATTAGCTCGGAGATATTTCCAGGCTCTGCAACCTATTTCTTAGTCTGGATTTTCTGAAAATAAACCTTGAGTGTCCCTTCAGTTTTTCTTTCTCTCTTTCCTTCCTCTCAGTTCATTTCTGAAGTCATTATCAAGGTCATTGCCGAAAAACACGCGGCAGACTTTGGGGCTGATGCCCAGGCTGCAATGAAGAAGGCTCTGGAGCTGTTCCGAAATGATATGGCCAGCAAGTACAAGGAGTTCGGTTTCCAGGGTTAGCACACACGCACAAAGGAACGCCACGATGGAGCGCCTGGCCATGCATCTTTCCCCAGCACTATTTTGGACATTTCACAATTGGCCATCTCTGATGTGTGGGAAAGCTTTGATGAGAGGCCAAGAGTCACTCCAGACAGCATAGAGACACCCAGAGTGATATTCATGATAAACTGTTGTTTCCTGGCTTCATGTATACAAAAGAAATATCCTGCTTTCTTAGGAAAAATAACATTACATTATCTGTGAGCTTCAGCCTATATTATCTCCTTTCTCTCTCTCTCCCTGAAACTCAGTCTCATCTGAGAGGCAAATGGCATGGCCAAAGATGAAGGGATGTGGAGGATCAAGGGCAGTGTTGAGTGCAGTGAATGAGTGAAGGAATGACTCAAATGAGAGGTGTGAGAATGGGAGGCAGGGACACAGCATCCCATTCCTGCCACAGGTGAGACTGTTGCAGGTTACTATGGAGAACTTCCAGCACAGTGTTACCCTGCTTTGTGGGGATGAATGCAGCCAGTCAGTCTCCAGTGCTTGCCAGCTCTGGAGGGTTTAGTTGTTAAACTTGCATTAGCAAAACTATAAAGAGCAGTACTCCCTGTGATCTGTAGGTTTCTAGCAGCTGCCACTATGCTATGTCTGAAGGTCTGTTGCACTGGGATGTGAAGTATGTGTTTCTCAGAAAATAAAAATCCCTGCACCAGAGTCATGTGTTTGCTTCTGGTTGTACAAACACCCCAGTGAGAACTAGGGGAGAAGGAGAAAGTGGAAAGGTGTTTGCATACATATCTGGCTGCAGAGCAACCTGCACTGTCAGTCCATGACCTGAGCAGCACGTGGCATCTGTCTTAGCCAGAGACTCTGGGCACTCAGATGTCACCATGGGGACATGACCTGATTACCAGACCTCACAGCACAAGACAGAAGCCCCAGCTGAGTGCCTCAGAGCTGACAGAAGTGCTCCCTGACTAATGGCCGTGGCCACTGCTGTGCTGGGGGAATGTGGTGAGGGAAGGTCCCTTGTTTATGAGGAGGTGGCATGTGCAAGCAGCCTTGGGTCCCAGCAGTGCATTGCTTTCTCCAAACACTGGAAAGGAGGGATGATCAGCTCAGGTGGAAGGCTGCAATGGCAGCATATGCTCTCAAAACCCAAACTCTGGTCTTTGCAGCCTTTTGAATTTCTGCTGAGGTGCCTCTGCAGTGCATGCTGCACTCTGTTTACAGATGTACACTTGTGTTCTGTGGGGGACCTTAAGGGACAGACATAATGGCAAGATGTCTTCCTCTGCCTGTCGCCCTCTCCCCATCCCAATACCAGGGGGTTGTGGCTAGGGGAAATGCATGGAAGTGACACAGCTGCTCTTTTTGGTGTGGAGAAAGTAGTGCACCTTATCTCACAGAGACAGTGTGAGGGTAAGCATAAGGAAGAAAAATGAGGTGCTCAGTAACAGGAGCTACTAGCAGAAGCTAGTTCAAGGTACTTCCTGCTATACTGTGTGCAGTGGAGACAGTGAAGGAGCCACGAGCTCTGTTAAAAATCAATCCTGAACCAGCATGATCTACTGTGTCTTTGGTCAGGGCAAAGGCCAAAAGAATTCAGTCTCTGAAAGGAGAAGGAACAATAAATTCCTTCCCAGAACAGTGCATATCTGATTTCTTGCTGTTTACAAATCCTCACTTTACCTCTGGGAGCTTGCTTGGTGTTTCAACCTTTCAGAGGGGGTCACAAAGGCATATGCTGTCACCTAGATGAAGTTACAGCCAGGTGGTCCCTGGATTAAGCAGTGTGCTTCGTCTGACTCCAGTCTAGTCTGTCTGGTTTTGTGGGGAGGGCAATATATTTAATTAAGTTCTAGGATTGCTTGTCCAACACAATAAGATTTCCTGCCAGTGACAACAGACTCTGCTTTAGGATTAAAAGCTCTGCTGTAGCAGCTGCCTCCATCAGTCTGAGTGGGACTGGAGTTGTCCAGATATTTTTATGTAGGGCAGTATGATGGAGGAGGGACAGCTTGCATGTGTGTTGTGCCTAGTCACTGGTTATTAGGTACCTGGACTAAATGTCAGTCCATTGGGAGCACTGACCTTCTCTCTGCCTGCCTTCTCTCTGCCCACTATGTCAGTGCACTAGGGACCATCCTTAAATCTGCTGGTCAGATGTGGGGCCTGACAGAGGTTTTCTGGTTGTACCTATGGCTCAGTGAAGATGGGCAAGCTGAGATGAGCCAGCATGTTTGGGTACCAATAACAGTGAAGGTAAGTCCAGCAGGCTCAGTGGTTTGGGGTGCTTGTGGTGAAATCTACATCTCTGCACCTTTGCTACTCTAGGTACAGAGTATGCCCTGGGCAAGTCCTGATGGAACTGCAGGGATATATGTAATTCCCACAGAGTCTATAAAACTCCTGCAATGGCCCCTGCTTTAAGGGCAGGGGAAGTTTCCACTAGGAGCAAAGGGGATGCCAGGGAAAGGAATTTTTAGCTCCATGCTGTATTGATTCAGAGTCTTTCTTGGAGCCCCCCCCGCCTTTCACTCTGCTGCTAGCATGTAAAGCTTTTCTGGTTCATATATAGGACAAAGTCCTTGAGTAGAGATAAATCGTATCAGTGCAAGCCTAGACATTTTCCTCCTCCTTTTCCAGGAATAGCTTTACATCAGGTGGATGGGTCCCAGGGACTTGTCCCCAGCCCCCTCCCTGTTAGGACTATGTGGTGTCACATACACGTTCCCAGTCACACGATGGGATGTGGATTGTGTGGCTGCCAGCCTCCTTGCTCCAGCACGTACACACCAGCTGCAGCCAGGTCAGGCTTGCGGCCCCTCTCCCTGCTGCGGTTTCCATTGCATGGCAGAACTTGCCGTGGCACCGAGCCAGTGACCTGTCTGGGATCTCTTGGGCTTCGGTGTCAGACACCAGCCACTCATCAGAATCTCAGATGAGGGGAGCAGGCCCTCGCTTCCCAGACGCTGTGCAAATGAGCTGTCAGCACCAGCCAGGGTGCAACAACACTGCAGGCTGTTCTGCCTGTCCCCCTTGTCTTTCCCTCTGCCTGCTGATCCTGCTGACTCCAATACACCTGCCAACGTCAAGTGGCATCACAGAACAAGTGCTGGGGACCGTATTGTTAATCCTGTGATCTGTCTCTTGGTCACTTCAGTGGGAGAAAGGGATAGGGCTCTGATGACTAATTATATTAAATATTTAGCACATTAGTATGAAGCTTGTGACATTCTTCATATTTGCATCTCCCTGCAGGGCTAATGGGAGGAAAGGCCAGGGATGTTTCTAGTCCATATAATAGTCACTGAACAGATAAATCTCGTTTCTGGGAATTGAAGCACAGACAGCACCTGAAGGATGTAATGTGTATATGATATTTATTTAATAAGGAGACAAATGCTCACCTATACTACATGATTTCAGATGAGGATTATTTTTGTCATGATCACTATGGTTTCAAACCCTGTCCTGTGTGTCGTGCCACTGAGGAAAAGAAATAGTGGGACCAGGTGTTTTTGATGTAGGCATGCTTTGCCCACAACATTTTTTCCAGAAGGTGCATGGCATCAGAGCATGTCCTCCTTCTTCCTGGGCTCATTTGCCTCAGGTTTGCTCAAGGCTGCTTTTCCAGGCTGTGTAGGGCTTAAAAACCAGGGTCTGTACTGCTTCTCAGATTGAGCACGCAAACACACATCTATACACAAGCACCAGCTTCAAAATACACATCATAGCAAAGCCCATCTGGCCAAATCCTTCAGATTCCAGCATTCTTGTGTGCCAGTTCTTCATCTGAGAGGATGATATATAGGAGTTCTCACATTGTGTTCAAATGAAGTACAGCCTTGAAATAGCTAAGGTCTAAGTGAGAAGACAGTATGCAAGGACATGGCACCTGGGGAGTACTGGTGGGTAGTAGGGCTGTTAAATTTGTGCCAATAGAGTCAAGGAAGTCACCTGGAACTAAGCAAGTGAGAAGAAAAAGCCCAATCAGCCTCTTTTATCCAACAGCCTAATAAATGAGCATTTATGAACATGAGTCACAACAATGTGGAGTTCTTAACCAGAACATAAATCCCTCCCTCCACTGTGATCATAGACACAACAAGCCCATCTCCCAGTCCTGTGACTTCTATAAAATCCTTATCCAAATGTCAGCAAAGGTGACCTTGTGGCTTTTTAAAGCAGTACTTTATATCACTTGACTGCACTTTACCGAAGTCCTTTCCCAGTTTGGCTTTCATCCCCTGCAAATAAATAAACAGAACAGGCTGCCTCCACCTTCTCCTCCAGCCCTGTAGTCACCACCCATGATAAGCCATGTCACACAAGCAGGTCTGGGGCTCTCCTGGGCAAGGCAAGGCAAGCCCTGGCATGGGGCATGCCAGCATAGCTGGTAGTTGCATGAACAAGGCAATGTGTACTTGGGATGGGGAGAGATACACACTGGTGTGTATATTAGGTGCACCTTATGTCTGGAGGAGAGCTTAAAGGAAATTATGCCTGTTTCCCGATTCCCTTCTCCAAGGAAAGCTCAGTATGAATGCAGCTGCTGGGTGCCCGATCTTAGTTTAGATTGTCTTTAGAGCAGGTTCAAGTGTTCAAGTGTCAGAATAGATTTGGGTGGAAGATTTTCTGGATTATTAGCACTTAATTCTCTATGTCTCCATGCTTAGTTTGTGGATCTTCCATTACTTCCCAGTATATATAATTATTGGTGTTTTTATTAAGTTTTTTTTAATCTTCTGTCTTCCCTTAACATGTTTCCTTATTCAAGATAAATTCTAGCATCCAAGCTCTCACCAGAGGGGTGGAAAATTCCCAGAGCTGATACCGTCACCAAGATCTGGGATTGCTCTGCTCAGGGCTTGCATGACATCAGGCTTGTCCTCTTGGCAAGCTTTGGGGTTATCTGGAGAGTTAGCTGATACAGTGTCAAAGTGAGTCTGTGTTTTTTCACTCAGCTGGATGAATAGTCTGGTGCCCTTTGAGGGATGCCACGGATTAACTGTGAGTTGGTTGGGTATAAAGGAGGAAAAATACCACAGAGTTTTGTCTAAACCAGCCATATGGTGTCCCTGCAGAGTCTGTGGCTAAGGAAAGGGTTTGCACCAGTCACGCTCAGACAAGCTGTTCAGAGATGGTGGAAAAGGAGGCAAAGCATACCAAGCGCCACACTTGCAGCCCTCAGCTCTCCCTCTGAGGGCAAATGAATCTGTGGAGTTCATAAGGAAGAAAGAAAAATTAAATACAGGTGGGAAATGGAGGCACAAATGCCTCCCCCCTCAAGGCTATTTACTCTGTTAGTGCCTCCTGAAGAGCAATAGCATCATTCTGGCAACCCTTCTGCTGTAATGCAATGAGGGAGTTTCCTAACTCAAGCTGCTAATTGGTGTGCTTTTGTATGGGAAGAAAAACGGAGTTTTCTCATGGTGCTAAGATTATGGATGTGATGCTTTCACAAAGCTGGCCCATAAATCAGGAGAAATAAACTTTTTGTACATTTTGTTTTTGCCTTGATGATAGCATGTATTGCTAACTCAACTAATTCCCCAGCTAATCTTAGCATGTCACGTTTAAGCTGGTGTCCCTATGTCTTTTGCTATGCTCCCTCTACAGATGAGAAATGATCCCTCAGTGCATAAAGTCATCAATTTTTTTCCTTTTCAGTCAAAATCCTCTGTCCTGAAATTGATTTCTTCGTAACAGTCACAAATTGCTAGCTCATAACAAGAAGAGTAATTAGAAAATAATTCTTAATATATTTCCTACTATGGTTTTTCTAGCTGAGCAGAGTTGTAGCTTCCTTACCTGTTTTAGATCAGAAACTTGTTGACTGTGTCATCTGGGACAGGCTCTGTTCTAATTTCTAATGGTAATTAAGAACTCAGTTTCATCCAGTTTAAAACTCTTGGTCTATAAAATGCCTCTCAGTCTATAAAGCACCCCTCTTTCAAGCACCCTCTAGTGAGGGTGCTTTCAGCCTAGGCCAGGCTGCTGATTGCACGGCAGTGGATGTTTGTGATCTTTTTGTGTAGGAAGACATGTGAAGTTGTGCCATCTGCCAGTGAGCAGTTCTTGCTTTGAAGTGGCTGCATTTTAGCAGTTGTCAAAGGACATCCTGTATATAGACGTGCAGCCACAATGTGGGTGCAGCATAAATACCCCGACAGACTACAAATGCTGCATGCAAAGTGAAGCAGTCTAGAGACTTTGGGGTTGAACTTGAAATGAAGTTCTCTGGAGATGAACTATGAACTATGGTGGCACTTGGGAGATTGCTAATCTTCTCACTTCCAAAGAAAAGAAGACTCCCAGACTGAGATAATAAAGGACATGGATATCTAAATACGTCACCAGCGGAAGAGAGGTCCCTAAATCCTAGTGTATGAACCTCAGATCTTCCTGTGTAATTATGCACATGCTTACAGTTTCATCTGTAATCCCCTCCTTGATTTCTAACATTTTGCCACCATCTTGGGTAGGTCTAAGCTATCCAGGTTTCATTTCCCTAACTTAATTTATAATCCACGAAAGAGACCTTCTTCTGCCTACTTTGGCAGATCCAGTCATATTTTACCTAATCCGGCCTCCAAAAAATGCTGTTCCAGCTACCTTCATCCAATAGTGTGATTAGTGAACAAGGTTCAGGTGCATGCCTGTTATCACACAGATATCTCATAATCCTTTGGTCTTTTAAAAATGAGCTGTGCCTTTCCATTTGGGAAAGGGCTTGCCTTCAGGAGACCAGGTTTTGGTGATGGATCTCTGCCTGACTCGTGTGCCTAGGCTCTCAAGGATTAGGCTTTTAAAAAGACCCCAAAAAACCCAGTGCTGATTTTCATGCTGACTGTACTTAGCTATCCCTCCTCACTCAACACATGGTTGGCTGAATCCTTTTAAACCACCAAACCTCTATTAGTGTGCTGGAGTCCTGGGCAAGTGGCTCAGCCTGGAGTATATCTACTCCAGCAACCAGGGCTGTCTAAAAGCCTTCATACATCTTTGAGGCTGTTACTGTCTTAATGGGACCACTCCTTCCCTAGGGGATTTTCTTTGAGAAGAAGAAAGGAGAGAGGAAGGAGAAGATATTTCTGTGCCTAGCATTAAATAACATATTGCAAAGCATGAGGTATCACGCTTTGGGAACAACAGCCTATGTGACAGCCTGCTGTGTGGTGTTCAGAGAGTCTGGAGTTGTTTTTCCTGAGAGCTATGCTTCCAGCCTCTCTTCCCACCTCATTGACAGTAACATCTGGATCTACCCGCACTCACAGTTCTCTTTGGAAGAGTGTGAGTGCAACAAGAGAAAGTGGGTTTTCTTTCCTTATTGCTCTGTTTTGAGGCTAAGCTTGCAACTGTGCCTGGCTGGAAGGAATGTACAGATTTCATGGAGGATGGTCAAGAAACATTTCCTTTCCTAACTGCATCACATCCCTGTTCATACACACAGTGGCTCATAACTGGGAAGTCTTCAGTTCCAATTCTTCTGGCAACATACAGCAGGGGAAAAAAGAAAGAAATGGAGGCAATGCTTTTTCTTTCCATTTACAGTCAGGTTGGAGATGGACAACACTGCATTGCTCTCAGTAAAGGGGTTAATTATGGAGAAAAGTGTGTTAGAGCCTCTTAACGTTAGAAACAGACTAAAACAGAGTAAGTGCTGAAGAGTACAGCATCCTTTCAAGTACTGGTATTGGTGAGATAAGAGTTAATACATACTAGAGAGCGTCTATTGAGAGAGAGGAGAGACACATCACTTGTATCTCAAGGCCGAGCATCTTAGAAATGAATTTAAAGATTAACCTTTCTTTGGGCATTTAATTTCCCTCCTGCTGGAAGTGCTTACTGGCAGTTACCTACAATTAAGTCTGTGATGAGAGGGCATGTGTGTAGGTGTATGTGTATGTACAGCACCAAGGCTATAGTTAATACACAGAACTAAATGTTTTGTTCCAGAGCTCCAAATGTACACGGCCTCTCAATACTCATCAATTTCAGTGGGTGTGAGACCTTTCAAGACCTGGATTCATACAGCAAATTCTTTGCCACAGGCTTAGGATTAGTGGTTTCTTCCTGCTCATGATGCAGTACAAACTTGGAAATCAGCTCTGCATCTATTCATCAGCTGAAGTATGAGCCCCTTTTATTAGTGCCTTTTGTGGCAATAACTGTGATCTATTTAAAGCCTTCAAACTGCAATTCGCCACAGCAGATGTAGTGGAAGCAGATATCCATGGAAATCAGTCAAAATGAGCTCGTGTTGCTGTGCAAAGGGTGCGCTCCATTCTGCTCAGCAACAGTTACCAATTCCTGCCACATAGGCTTTGGCTCCTTCTTTGGTGGTTTGAGGCTTGGTGCTAGGTTTCCTGGGGAAGTTCTGCTGCCATTTACAGTCCCTGCTTCATATTCACTCTCTTTCATTTCTCCCCCTTACAGGGTATTCAAGGAGGATACACTGCTCTTCTTGTGGCCCAACTCTGCATCCTCAAAGATGTCATGGCTAAATCCATGTGGTATGACTGCCAGCCGTGGTCCCCTGTTAACAGCAGCAAACTCATTCTCATCTCAGCAAGTGATCCTTAAACAAGAGCTATGAAGCTGCATAGGTGGGTAAGTGTTGCAGGAAACAAAAGGGTTTCCTGCCAAATAGATAATTCTATTTGGGAAAGTGCTGAGATGCTTCGGGTTTGTTTCTCTTGGGGTTTTTTTGGGCTTTTTGTTTGTTTGTTTGTTTGTTTGTTTGTTTGTGGGGTTTTTTTTGGTTGGTTTGGGTTTTTTTTTCTTAATGAACCATTTTATTTAACTCTCATTCTCTGCACTTGGCTGACTGGTGTCAGAGCTGGCCACGTGCAGGGTAGGATACCATAGATGGCTATTAAGAATTCTGGATAGGAATTTTTTTGGTACAAGTTACTGTGTAACCAAGGCTCATATTTACAACAAGAGTTGTTCCCTGTTAGGCTGTTCTTATTGGAGTGGGGCTGGAGCAAACTGGGAAAAGAGCAAATGATGCACTAGGTATGCCTAAGAAGGTGGAGTGGTGTCCTTGCAGTGTGCACTGACCCTTACAGGAGTGGTCAAAAGTCCATACAGGGACCAAAACTATTCAATATTAGTAGAATTTCATAGTAATGGCACAGGTAGTGGGGTCAAGTGCATCCTCAGCAGTTTTGCAGATGACACCAAGCTGACATACTAGTGGCAAGGGATGATAGCAAGTTCTGCTCCACTCTTAAGCTGTATACTGTTGTGCCCTGAGAAAACTGCTCTGTGAAGGAATTAATGCAACTCCCCAGTACAGCCTAAACTAGTTGTCATGACATTGCTTGTTCATTTGTTTATTTTTCCCTGAGTCATTGGGATTTGCCTTGTGACAGAGACAGAAATGGGAAGCATATTTGCCCACCCAGGCTGCAGAGAAAGACTGTAAATGATGACATTAGTCAAGTAGCAGTTCGAGTCATGTTTGCTACCACAGCACAGCTGGATCAAGAAGAAATCCTCTGGGAAACTGAACAAGGAAAAATGGGAAAGGAAAAAAAAGCTAACACTTTAACGAATACTGACTTGTTCTTTCTTGTCATTATTTTCTTGGGATGTCGTCACATGCATAGCTGGAGGAGATATTGTTTGGCCCAAGTACGAGGGATTTCTTCCTCCCAATGCTTCAGTAAATCCTAAAGCTCTTTCCAAACCAAGATTGCTATAATGCTGGGATTCCTGCTTCAGACTCTTTCTTCCATTCAGTTAATTGTTACTGTCCAGTGTCCCAGATGTGAAACAGCAGCATCTAGCCAGATGTTGGAGATCTGATTAGACACGGAAATGAGAACAGGAACTGGGGAAAGGGCATTTATCTCTTCAGATTCAACCTGCTTCTTTATTACAGACATAGCAGTGAGCTATGTCATTCCACATTCAGATGACTGGCTTCAGAGTTTCTTGTAGAGCATCATCCCCAGCCTTTCACAGGACATAATTCATCCAAACTTCTCCCCCCCACAAAAAAAACACAACAACCCTTCCTCAATGAAAACCTTTTGATCCATTTGAGGCACTACCTTTATTATAATTAGTGGAGGAATGACTGAGTGTTTGGACAAAGCACAAGAGGCCAAAGATAAATAGTCTGTGCTCTGTAGACAACCTTGCTGAGCTGACATTTGTTGCCAGTAAGGGTTCCACTGAGATAATTTCCCAATAAGGTAAAATGAATTTGTTTCACTCCTCATGAATGTAAAAAAATAAAAACATGACTATCGTTCCTTAAGTCACCTGACTGTCTTCTGCTGGAGGTTCACCTTTGCATTGACATAACTATTACAGAAGACCACATCCAGTTTTGTAGTGCAGCTTCTAAAGTTCCTCTAGAAAAGCTGGGTGTAAGTACAGCCTGCCTGACATGACACTTGTTGACTCGTGCTGTTTTTCTTGTAGGCTTAACTTGCTCCAGAAAGGGACAGTCACTTCAACCAAGGACAGACTTCGCTCATTTGCTTCCAGATGCTCCATCCTGCTGGACAAGGTAATGTGTCACGATTTCATTACATGGCCTCATATACTCAACACAGATTTTAACTGTTCAGAAGCAACACCAGTCAGACACAAAATACACTCGGATCTACTTGTTCTTCACATAACTCCTTTGGGTAATTGTGAAAGACAGTGTGCTCAATCTGTAGGACTAGGCACCACGATACAAAGGACTTCAAAGAGTGATTCTAGCAAGTAGGTGTCAAGATAGGAGGTGGCTTGGCTTACAAAACAGCCAGAGAAAGGAGATGAGTGCTGCAACAAAACTGGATTCAATTGCAGAAAATAGCCCCAAATGACACACTTGACATTCACTTCATTGTGAGCTCAGCTTGAAGTTTATGGAGGGAAATTCTTTAGCCATGCTGTATTGAAGGACAGAAAAAGTTACTTCAGATGATATAGATGATCTCTACTACTTTCTAAAGAAAAAAAAACCCCAAATCTATTTTTCTAATGTCATCTGAGGAGCACTTAGTTATACATAAGATGTAGTGGTTGATACTGTCACAACAGACTCCTCTCCTTTTGGTAGATATAATGGGTTGGATTGCCACATTTCCAGTCAAGCCAAACAGCATCAAACCATTCTCTGGGAAAAGTTCAAATGCAAATGGTCATACGCTCTCAGCCGTGGCTCATTGCATCAAGTCCTGTGACTAAGAAAGTCAAGAACAATTAATTCAGAGACAGAGGTACCAGAGCTTTCAGTTCTGCTGCCATACTTCAGGACCAGGCTTGGAATAAAACTTGAGAACTCATTTCACCATCTTCTCTTCCTGAGCTTTGGGGTCATCATTATTTCTCTGAATGTGAGCCAAGCACTCTTGAGGTGAGCTACAAAGGAGAGTAGCTGCCTGACAGCTGCTCACAAGGACTTTTATTTTGCCTTCCCTCTACCTTCAACCAGAATTTCCATGATTGGTCATGGAAACCTTCCTGCAACACTGCCAAGGCAAGCTGCCCACAGATGAAGACCTTAGTGCTATCCAATTTCCCAACTGAGAATTTTCCCACCTGGCATACGCAGCAAAAGAATGGTTACTCAGGCTTTTAGTTATCAGCATGCCACCGGACTTCACAGTGGTTACAGCACAAGGTTTAACAAACTGACATTTGTTGATTTGAAGTGTGTTTTGTCAGAAAATTCCTCCCTGGCCCAGTGGGAAGGCTGGGCCACAGGGACCCGCACAAGCATTCTCTGCCTTGTGGCCGAAGGGCTGCCCCAGGAGCCACCGTGTTTGCAGAGCTGGCCCGGGGGTGTGAGGGATGGGGGCCACAGGGCCTGGCCCGGGGGTGTGAGGGATGGGGGCCACGTCTCAGGGGACCCTGCCAACCCCGCTGCTCGGGGGTCATGACTGCCGCTGAAATAGTGGGAAACGATCTCCCGGCGTTCCAACTCCCCCACTCTCCAAATAATCCAGTTCCTCAGACTTCTGCATTTCGTGCAAGAATTTGCATTTTGGTGGCACCCCAGGGGCGGATGGAGCCAGTACTGGGCACAGGCGGGGTCCCGGCGCGGCCATGGCTCGGGGCCGTCACTGAGGGGAGCGGCCACGAGATGGCGCCCTGGCGCCTCGCGCCCCCACCGAGGGGGCGGGGGATTTATCTTTTTCTTTTTCTTTTTCTTTTTCTTTTTCTTTTTCTTTTTCTTTTTCTTTTTCTTTTTCTTTTTCTTTTTCTTTTTCTTTTTCTTTTTCTTTTT
>VZTT01022523.1:25540-38324 GCA_013400855.1 Buphagus erythrorhynchus
CTTTCTCTCCTCGCCTCGCCTCTCGTCTCCTCTCCTCTCCGCTCCTCTCCCACAGACACTCAGGGGAGCTGTGCAGAGCTGTGGGTGAGGATGGATGGGGCTGTGCAGCGCAGAGCAGTGGTGGGATCCCGGCTGCCAGCTTTGGTGGAGGAGTGTGAGGGATGCTCCCTGGATAGCCCCCAGCAAGTAAAACGTGCTGGCTCACCCCTTTGCTGCTCCCACACACATTCCCAGCCCCTCTCCTCACCCACAAGAGAAGGTCAGTGCACTGACACACAGCGTGGTTCAAATCTATATTGAGTGTGGTGTAGGAGAATTCAATTTCCCCTCTCCTCCTTCCATCCTCTGCCACTCTCTTGCACCTCCTCCTGCCCCACTGGCCTCTCCTGCGTTGCCCTGTACCAAAGGCTCAGACATTTGCAGATGAGGGACAATGAAATGTGAGAGGGTGGAAATCCTGATGAAACCCAGTGCCAAACCAGCTGGACAACCTCAGCCCAAATGGCAAAACGTGTTTTTCCAGGAAGCTTTTTGGTTCCTGGAGGCCTGGGAAGGATGGGGACCCTCCTCTCCATCAAACCCCAGTATTTACTGAAGAGTGGTAGTCCTGAGCCATTGAACATGGATAAGCCCAGGGGAATGATGTGGCACCAAAACAGACCAAGAAATGACACCTGCCTGACACGAACCTGCTCTAAGCAGCTTCCCTTTCCTTTCTCCACGTGTCCTGTTGTCTTCACCAACTCCAAGAAATGATCTTCCATGAGGCTGTAGGGATATCTGCCAGAGCAGAATGATCTGTTTTGTGAACTCTTATTCTTTTTTCCCCATTACAGGTAATTTGTTAGACTGTTGGATGTACTTCATCAGGGGTGTAAACTAGATCATTGCACTAACCTCATCTTAAAACTTTTTACTTCTCTTGATTGTCCTGAAGAGCACTCAAAAACTCACAAGGCCTGCTTGGTGTTGGATCTTCTGAGCTCAGCAGCTTCCCTTAAAAACAGATCTTAGGTCTATTGAATTACAATGGCATGAAAGGCTTTGAGACAAAAGATGAAGTGGAAAATGTGATAGCTGTTCTGCAATTAAAAAAAACAAAAATAAATAGCGGATTCTGTTCTTTCTGTATTGGGGCTTAGTGTGTAGGAATTTACAAACTCTGTTAAAAATAAACCAACCCCAAACTGATTAACATGAAAAGTCAACTAAAAAAAAAAAAGAAAGCTTCTAAACTGTAGGAAGCAAAATGATTTTTGGAAGAATCTTTTCCCTTAATTGGACATCTATTTCTAGATGGAGTAATTTGTGCATGGAATCCAGCTGTATGGCTTTTGTTTGGCAGTGAAATGATCAGTTCCTAAAAGTGTGAACGTCATGTGGAGAACCCCATCCATGCCTTGAAAAGGACTCCTTCCCGAGCAGGGCTTTGTTGGCAGTGTCAGAGGGTACAGAATCAAGCTGTGTTGTAATCCCTAATTGTATGTATTCATATAATGGCCTTTTAATGGTGGCTTTGTGGATTGTAGTTAGTGCCCCAAGAAGGGGGTGGAACTCCGTGTGCCAGGTTAGCCCAGGATCTGCTGCTTTTATGAAAGGCCAGAGGAGGTGTGTCTGGGTGTAGGCAGGACAGGCACAGGGCAGTTCTGCTCCTGCAGCTCCCCTTGCCTCTGCCAGAGCTGTTGAAGCTGGCGAGGGCTCCTAACAGACTTTGGCTGGGGGCTGATGACTAATGCTGGGATAAGCAGCTACTGCTCCAAGTACTCTCTTTCCCCTGAATGACTGCAGGAGTATCAGTTCCTACCCTTAAGAGCTCTCTCCCAGCCCTCCATTGCCTTTTACGTCCTCTCCCGTTAAGGCTTCCTTTCTCACATCAAAATTTACCTGTCCAGGCTCCTCATCCTGCAGATATCAAAGCTCATGACACTCCAATTATATGGCTCTTTTAAAAGCCTAGTCCAGCCCCATTGCAAGCCTCCTCTATTCCCTTCCTCCACTCAGATCTCACTGCTGTCAGTGGCAGTGGTGGGGGCTCACTGTTTTTTGACTTTGGGGTATTAGGGCTCCCCTGGAGCCTTTTGCAAGCATTCCTAAGTCTCACAGTGCCTCTTTCAACAATATTAACAGCCTAATTTTGCAGAAGGTGGAACTCATGCCATATAGGTAAGTCTCTGTCCCGCTCCAGACAAGTCCTGCCTCCAAATGCACTGAATAACCACTATGCAATGCAGATATGTCTGTCACACCCTAGTCTGAGATATAATTCCTGTTCTTCATTCACAACCAGATAAAATTTAGGACCTTCCAATCCCCCTTTCAACTCCATAACATCCACATCAACCCTTCACAGGATGTGAACACAGCTCTAATTCCCAGGCATGCTCAAGCTTTGGAGAGATTCCAGTTCAGTTCTTTGCAGCTCCACACCATTTCTAGCTACTGCATGTCACCTCTTCTTAGGCCAATATTTAGCAGAAGACTTCTCCATCGAGATTCCAAGATGTTGGCTGTCAACATACAGACATGAAAACCAGCCTCTCACTTCTCTCCTTCTTCCTTTCCTACCTCTCTACCATACCATACTGCAGAGTCCCTTGGGCTCCTGCCATAGGGAAGTTATTCCATAAAAACAATCTAGCTGTCTCTGATAGATGGATATGGATGACTTGCTTTCACAGAGACCCTCCACAAGAAGTGCAGTTTCCTGGTATATCCCTCACCCCTTCACCCTGTGCTGTTTTACTACCAAGGCACCACACAGTAGTCCTAAAAAAACAACCTGCCTTCCCTCTTCTCCTCCTTAAACTAGATGGTTTCTTTTTTACAAGAAATAAAAGCAGCCATGAAGCCATGAGTCCTTCAAGGAAAAGATGTTTTCCTTTCCTCCTCCGTCCACCTACATGGCATGAATCTTAAGCTGTATTTCACAAGTTTGATTTGAAGTAAGGTTCTTGCTGCTGGCAGAATCTGCCTCCGCGCCCTCTCTGCTCATTCAGTGAGTGACACTAATCAGTGGTGTGGGAGGTAGGGACAATATCAAGTACCAAGGTGATTGACAAGCCTCACTCAGAAGGTACATGTACCCCAAAATGTATGTAAGGGTGAAATAGGGTGGATCAATCAATCTCTTTGCATCACTGCCCATTGCTGGCACAGTTTTTCATTTAAATTAACAGTTCACTGAGAAGAGAAGAAACAAAACAAGTTTTCCCCCAAAAAAGCTCTATTTGTTGAAGGTTTAGAGTATTTTGGGGATATTTTTTTCTCCTGTTAAATAAGAAAATGCCTCCATGTTAATCACAATATGGAATCTACATGAAAAATCAGACCCTGCTGGGCAGGAAAAGATCCTCTGAATTATCTCAGTGGGAGAGCTGGCACTAATTTACTGCTGTTGTGCTCCAAGTACTTCTGATGAAAAAGATGAATGGAGCTGAAAGTTTGTAACTTGACTTGCATGTACATTTAGGCTTTTTTAATAGCATCAGCTGGGCAATGTAAATTGGCATGAGACCCTTGATTCATGGTTAGTCAGCAATCTAGCCCTGTGTGACCTACCCTCACACCTCATTTCTTTTTGAACAGTCTTTCCTTCCTCCTCCCCACTATAACATTTTTTTCCTACTCCAGAGCCCTAGACATAGGAATGTGCTGCTGATTATCTGCTGTAACTTCCAAAAAGGTGAGTTTCATGTCTGTTGTAGTTTATTCCCATGAGTTTGCCAATGAGCCATTTAATAAATAGAGATAGAGATGAAGGAAGCAGCCACAGCTCTCTTTGTCACAGAGATGTGAAGGATGATGTTGTTTCACACTATAAGCAGGTTGCATGAGAGATATTTCCAAATCCTGCAGCCTTTTCTACCCTGCTCTTTGAACAATACTGTAGGCTAGAGCTGTGCTAGAAAACTAAATGTAGGATTTTTCTCTGGCACTGAAACCAACTGGAATGGAGAGCTCTGCATTTACTTACATTAAACCTCATTACTCTCCAGAAGAGGGTGGCTGTCTGCAAACTCCTTATGAAGAATTGTTCCTGGCATGGGCTAAATCACAGACTGTTTAAAGGCATTGTCTGGTAGGACTCCTCTTTGGTCTGGGTCAAAAAGTGACAGGGAATGTACAAAATTTAAGAGTGAGCAATTCAGTTCTGGAGTCTGGGAACACAACCTAGCACCATTTAATTTTTAATACAGTCATGACCAAGATGTCTCTTGCTTCTGAGTATTTGATTTTATAGATTCTATAACACAGCTGCCACCTTAAAGCCCTTTCTTCTGTGTCAGGGTGAGAGGTAGCAGTGGACCAGAGAAGAAGGGAAGATGGAGGCAGAATAAATCCTGATGGAGTGGAGCAGGAAGGAACACCAAGTGGGAATCTCCCATACAGTATCTTCCTCTCTGCAGGGCAGAGGCTTGTGTCACTCCACCTCCTGGCAGAACACTGGAGACTGTAATTGTGCAAGTGGGAAACTTTTTTTTGCCAGCTTTTTTGATGGCTTCTGTTTGTAGTGTCCCTTTGCTTGAATGTGCATTTGCTGTTTCTGTGATGAGGCAAGAACTCTGAAGCTGTGGTCCCCAGGCTGGGGAAAGCAGTCAAGACTTCTAGCAAGGAATGAGATCTATACTTCCAACAGGTAAGTTGACTCTTTAACTGCTGTTCAGCTTCTCAAGTTTTATGGTCAGATATAAAAGACCAAATCTTTGGGATATTAGTTTCCAGTATTTTTGTTTAACATTCAGGATCAACACCTCCAGCTTTTTGGGCTTGCATCAGATGATGTGCTATTATGGGCACGCCCTGACAACATGTTCTCACAGCCTAATAGGAGGCACAGACTTTGGGAATGCCTTGCATGGACTTGTGCTTTCACATCAACCCAACAAGTCATAGGCCATTGGTGCCCAGCTACTACTGCTGGCCTGATGTCAAACTCCAGATCCCAGGAATAGCGCTACTACTCAGTTAAAGGGGACATCTAACATACACACACCCTTAGATTTTTTTGTTTTGCTCATCTGAGTTTGCTTTCCAAAGTTTCTTCTTTCCCTCTGAATTATTTCTGTTTGAGTAAAATGAAAGGTTTGGCTTTTGGGTTTTTAATTTCTTTTCCTGTCTCCTTCTGAGAAAGAGAGTGAAGCCTGCAGACGGCCAGAACCCGAGCTCAGGAGCGCAGTGCTGGAATGCCTCTCCTGGGTCAGGGTGTCCATTTCCTGACTGCAACATCCTATCATGTCACACAAGGTCCTTCATAGTGCGTCAAACTTATCTTTAAAAATAGTCAGGCTCTTGCCTCTGGCCTCTGGAACACAGGCAGAAAATGAAACTTTTAAAACTATCCCAAAGAGACATTTCCTGTCCACAGGACAGACTTCACCCTGTGACAGCCCTGTCTGCTTAATTTTTCCCATGTTTTGCCCACTTTTTTGTGTTTTCTCTTCTCTGTCCCTTCCGGGATTCAGGAAGTAAATTATCTTTAACTGTGTTGGGGTAACCCGAAGATTGACTTTTGTCACCCTTGACCTGACCTTTTTTGACATACTCAGCTCCTGGCAAAGAGGCAGGCAGTACATCCCACCACAGAGCAATTTCTGGCTTAAAGCCCATATTCAGCTGGAGTCATATCAAGGCATGAGCCTCTGATGTTTCCTGTCACAGCGGACAACTGGAAGACCAGTTATCATGTGTCAGGCTTCTGTGAGGCTTCTGCCTTGCTGGCATGGTCTCAAAAACTGGTTTGTCCCTAACCTTGTCCTGCAAGCTTGTTAGTCTTGTGCCAACATACTCTGGTCCCTCTGAGGCTACTGACCCTAAGCTCTGGGCTCAGCTTTCCTGTGAGTACCCCAGAACCAAACTGTTTGAACACAGCATGTTTATCAAGTGAGTCTTGCATAACTGCCCTGGTGTAGCACTGCAAGGCTTCCAAGGTGCTCTCACTTGACTTCTCACTTCTGAAGTTAAAGCCGTTTTGGCTGGCTGTACACTTATTTCTGGGATGGTCTGCAGCTATGCCCCACAATGGACTTGTTGGAAGACACCATGCATCTGTTGGAGCATATCACAAGTCCCTTTTTAGGGTATTATGACAAGTTTCATTTCTCTGCAGACCAAAACAGTTCTGTCTGGTATGGGACACAGATAAGATAAGCACTGTGGCCTGGAAATTCAGAAAGATTCCTGTAATCTAGGCTCTTTACCATATAGTTTCTAATGCTTTGCCTGGCACCAATGTTGACTTGTGTAAAGCAGGACAGGACAGGGGAAAGCCCTCAGTTCTGGGAGTAATTCGTTGCTTTCTGTGTGACATGGCATGAAATGACATCTGGTGGCTTTCTGAGATGGAACACAACATAGTGCAGAGAAGAGTCACTGTGCTATGTATACAAAAAGCCTTTGTCTCCTCAGCCACCTCCCTAGACATGCCAAAAGGGAATAGGCTGTGGAAACTGTGTCTGTATGTGTGGAGACTCTGGTTGTGGGCTTGAGCATACATCAAGGTCATGGACTAAAAGCCATCAAGAAGGCACAAACATGGCACTGCAGTATGCAACAACATGCAGGTGATGAGCACAGTCAGAGCACAAGTCTGACATGCAAAATGAGGAAGTATCTGGAAGTATCAGCACAGCTCAACAGAGACATTTGATTTCCTCTTGGTTCCGGCTAAGCAGAAAAAAAAGGAAGCTTTCACCTGAAGTTTACCAGGGCTAGAAATAACAGGTACTCTCTTTCCCTTCTGGCTTTTTGTAAAAAGTTGGAGTTGAATAGAAGAGGACAGGACCTTTCTAGTTAAGAACAGTGGCAGACACAAAACATAGAACTAATTTAGAGATAGTTTTATCACTCACTTGCTAATGACGTTCTACTGTGTTGGGGTCCTGGAGCATCCCACATACCTCTAGTCAAAACAAACCTGGCAGCTTTATATGTTCTTGCTTCATATTCTCCTATAGCCATAGAGGTAGGGAATACAGAGCCAGCCAAATGCAGGTGAGGGCACAGATTATGTTTGGAGTTCCACCCTCTGTTTTCCTTTAATTCCTGGTTGACAAAAAGATACCATGGGAAAAAATGCAAACCAAACATTTAGCTTTGGAATACATGCCTTTTCTCAGTTCTTTTAAGAAACAGAAAGCTTTTTTTTTTTTTTTAATCCCCTAGTGTAAGTGAATGGGAAAGCAGAAGGGCCTCTCAGACAGTTCTTGTTTTACTAAGAAAATCTTTGTCACTAAAATACCTCTCAGGCAAAGTGACTTATTTTTTTCAGTTTTCTTTTTAGTGGAAATTTGTTTCAGAACAATATTTCCTCCTCATTAATCTCAGTCCTTAAATGCTCCTTCTTCACTCAACCAATATGAATGAAGTTGAAAAAGTGCTTAAGTGAACCTAAGCTCATTTCATTTTCAAAAGTCAATTCAGAGTCTGATGTTTCATGGAAAATCATCAAAACTCAAGGCTCCTTAATTAATGAGATGCTTTCAGACATTTTCCTCTTTGGCAGAATTCTTGTCTGAAAAGAGAAAATTCATTGGGGAAGATGTGAAGTCCCAAGAAGGGATAGAAACCACCCTTAAGGCCCTCCCTTGAACCAAGAGTGCTCATTTCTTACACATCTGCTCACTGTCTAGCAGAGCACAGTGTCCTTCTGCTACCTGGGCTCTCTCCATCAGCTGGATTCTTTCTCATCTATGAGGGTTTTACCATGCAAGGGCAGCCCTTTCTCTAATGATCATCCTGTGGAGGGAGGAAACAAAGTTTTAGGGGTACTGTGAACCGTTTTGTCAAAGCCTGTGCTGGAGGTATTCCTCTCTGGGTCATCAAGGTGAAACAACACCTCTTGCATGGGCTACAGCTCTACAACGGGGTCACTGGAGAGTCTTTGTGCTTTTTCACTGCTTTCAGATTTAAATTCTGTAAGTGGCTAAAGATGTCTGTTCCATCAACTTGTATTTCAAAAGAGGATACATACCCTGCTCATAGCAGTATATGATGCATTTCTTTCTCCTGAGACCTATAGAAGGTCCCAGATCATAGCCAGGAGAGGGGCAGACATTCCTTGAGGTATCATCTGGTCACCAAAAGAAAGGGCAGCCAGAAGACCTTTGCCATGACTTGTCAATGCCAGCATGGCTGCTTCACTTCCTCACCCTGCCCTGATTCAGATTTCATGACAGCCTGGTATAAGAGAGCTTCTCTGCCTGTCTCAGGACACAGTCCAGAGCTAGGTCTGAACAACCATGGACCACAACTGACTTGAGGCTGTCACAACAGCTGGACTATAACATGCCACAAAGATGCTCTGTTTGCCTAAGAGAAGTCTCCTTGGTAAGGAGAGATGGGAAACACTGCAAGAAACCAGTGCAAGAATAATTTACTCATAAATAAATAAAGGATTTACCCATCTCATGAACTTTTTGGAAGCTGTGTATAATCCTTACACCTGCTTTCTCTGTTCCAGTAAGACCACCTGAAGGAAGACCATTACTAAATTATACTAGGTCTTGGTGCTGCTACTGCCACAATGTAGTAGTTCCGAGGTCACAACTGAAATAATTAGGTGTCAGATGTTAACCAGGAAAGTGGTAGGTTAATATTGCATACGCGGCTTCTTCTACCTTTAGGTTGCAGATAAGATACTGGTAGGAATCAGGTAGAAGCCATCATAGGATATAAGACAGATGCTGTGGGGTACAGGAAATAATGAGTAGGATTCTGCCCTTGTGTTTGCATACACTGGGATTTCCTATTTGTTTGTGCATTTGTATATTGTCTGGAATGATGGGGTCCTGGTCTGTGGGCAGGACTCCATAGTACAAATAAATACCACTGTGGCTGATGGCAGACCTTGTGTAACTGCCCCAAGGTTGACAAAAGTTGCAAGCAGTCTGAGTCAGTGCCACTGTGTAAGGAGATAATTTCTGCCTTGACAGTGTTGTGGCCAGCTGGAATTGTTCTCTCTAATAATTGGCAATCCGGATTTCTCCCAGATGGCAGCATCTCATAAAGAGTGTCTGAGAAGAGCTCTGCTCCCCTCTTTAATAAGGCTCCACAAGATAGCTGTTCATCCTTGTCACCCCTTATCCATTGCCTCAGGCAAATCTCCTGTCAATTTGCAGAACAAGTCTTTGCTCTGTCTTTATTTTCCTTCTTATTTTATTTCTTTTTAGAAACTTCTATTTATTGCCTTGGCAATGAGCCACCCAGCAAAGAACAAACTGTTTTGTGACAGAAAAGATGACACATTCTGCCCTGGACCAGCCAAAAGCACTGCCACTGATCTTACCCATGCCATCATCTAACCTCTCAGGTTGCGTTTAACAAGGCTGTATTTTCCTGAGGCACTTGTTTTTGCAGCAAAGAGAGGGTGAGAGAAGATGGCATGCTATGCATCCACCCAATGGTCCCTGAGATAAAACCTTTCCACAGCACACTCCTGCTTAGCACACAGATAGGTAGTGGCTGAGGGACAGGGGCTTGCCAGTGTGTCATTTTAATCCTGTAGCTTTTAGGACTTCCCAGCTCAGCAGATGCTGAAGAGAACAAGCCTGTAGGTAGAGCAGAAATCAGGAATTATGCAGAGTGTAATTGCTCTCCTGTGTAGCTGGCACTGCAGCAGCTCAGCTCCTCATTGAGGTGATATTTGTTTCCGGTCTGCCTCTTCACTTTTAACGTGTTTATCCATCACTGTGGTACCCAAGTGCCTCACAATCCAGAAGATGTTTATCCTCTCTCAGCTATCCCATGAGTGCTATTTGCCCTCTCTCAGAGCTGGGAAACCAAGACGCTGATTTATGTAAAGGGTGTGGAAACTGATAGAACTCTTCCTAGGGATAGTTAGATCTCTGACCTGGAGAACAAGACAGAAATCCATGTTACCTAACACACAGTTATTTTACCAGCTTGAGCTTACTTTAACTGTGAAACTCCTGAAAGCTTTGCAAAGACATTGAAGAACTAGTTGGGATCTGTCACAGTCCTGATGTTAGTGGGTTCTGGAATGCAAGATGCAGCTCCACTGCTGGGAATGTGTTTCTTGTGGTTTTGTATGGCTTTAGTTCCCAGTGGAACCACAGAAAGACCACAAGTCCCAGTGTAATAGAATTGTCCATTTTTCCAGATAAGGTCCCACTGTGTGAAGGAATTGTTTCTTGCAGGTAGAATTATCCATCACCACCCTTTCATCCACCACAACTCTGGAAGCTGTAGGAGTTTTTTGTTTTGCTTATTTTTAACCTCAAAATATGGACTCAAGACATACTGATAAAAAAAAGTGTTAAAAATTCAATGTTTCTGTGTGTGAATTAGTTTTCTATACTAACTGCTGAAAGCCAAATGTTTGTGAGAGGACACTCTTGAATAAATACGGTCCATCTGAAATGCCTCTAGGTCAGAGTAATGTGAGGACATATACTCAAGTTGGATTTTTTTCCCTTTATGTTATTTTACTTTGCTACATGATGTCCTGAAGCACAGTGACCTCATTCGTCCTTGTTTTTGTGTTTAATCTGAACTGATAATCTTAAATTAACCACCCCAGTTAAAGCACAGGACCCATTTGCATTAATCAGTCATCAAATACGTCTGAACAATAAACAAATGCACAAAAAGCTGTTCATGGATTATTCGCCAAAGGAGCTGTTTGCCCCAAACAACCCAGGGGTCGGATCTTTGTGGAAATGCTCTGAAAAGCAGAGTCTGACATAAGAAGTCTTGTCTCTATTGTTAGTGGTTTGCTGGGATGGGACCAGTGAAATACCAACCCTCCACTTGTGGGACTGGGAGTGTGCAGCGAGGACAGACAGTCTGAGGAAATGTCTTTGAAGCAGACTTGGGTTCAGGGTCCATCACAGAAACAAGTGTGTGGGATCAAGATAAACTATTGACTCAGTCAGCCTAGCCCACTGCCAACACCAGGTTACCTCTGCTGGCATGTAGGTTTCAGTGTTTTTCCCAGTGTTTTCCTAATGGGACTTTCCTGACATCTCTTAGAAAATTTTCCAGTCGATTCCACTGCCCTAAAATCTGCTTTGTTGTTTTGCCTACATTTTCCTGCTTAATACTTCTGTTCCCACTGAACTATCCCCCTGTCCAACTCTAAAAAAAGACTTGTCTCAGTTGTCATCTCCAGCTCTCAAACACATCAAGGGGTTTTCAGCCAGTCTCTCTCAGAATTTGTTTGCCTGCATAGCACAGAATTATCCCTTTCAGAGTTTTCTTAAGGCTTACTCAAGTCAATCCCCTTAGGCTCATAAAATGTTTTTCTTGCAAGTTCTTGGTCTCCTTCCAAGCTGTCAATAACTTTCTAGGAACACGATGCCTGGGACTTAGTGTGGTTCTGCTCACTGTGGATGACCAATGATGGTAGAGGCAAGGAAAGGTCTTTGGCTGATGTTGTCATGATGCAAAAGGAAATCTTTCTCTGGGAAATCTCAGGCTCAGACTGAGCCTGACAGGCACAGGGAAGAGTGGAGATGGTCAAGGCTCACAGTTAGCTGTAACAGAACCAGAGTGCAGCAGCTGGTTCATAGCTCTTTGCCATGTGTATTTCCCATATCAGGCACCATGCCAGGAGCGATGCCCCAGCTTACAATCACATCATGGAAATAATGCAAAAAACCTTTCTTATCTGTGGTAAATATCCATCCCACAGCTTTACAAGACATACAGAGTAGTCTGCAAGGCAGATCTGGCTGGTGGTCTATGTTTCTCCACATAACAGAAACTGAAGGGAGGAAAATTTCCCATGAGGACTCAGAAGTGAAAGATCTGAGCAGGGCAGAGCTACTGCTCATCTCCCCCCTGCAAATCCCCTGCTCATTCTGAGTGCAGAGAAAAGGCTGTTGCTATAGAAACCAGTGGGGAAAATGTACATTATATCATGTTTTATATACTTTTTCAAGGAGATCCTTTAATCTGAACCTGCTACCATGTAATTTTACAGAAACAATAATGCTAATAAAGCCCTTGAATGCAACAGTGATTTCAAATCAAATCAAATAATCATCAGTTACTTCAAAAACATCTTTTCTCGTAACCTTCTGCCCTAACCAAGACACTAGGACAGGGCTAGCAAAGCAGCCCATAATGAGGTAGATGACAGGAGAGTAAGTCTAAGGTGGAAAAAGGTGTAATGAGAGGTGGGATGTGGGTTCTACACAGCAGTAAGCAGCTGCTAACATTTGAGGAAGGACAAAAAGGCTAAATAAAATGTCTTCTTTTTGACTTGTGTGTAGAGAAATATGAAATAAAGATGAAAGGTACATTTTATAGCTTACATTCTAGCCTATCTTTTCGATTATTTACCTGGACAACCTCCTTTTGCCACCCTACCTTTATGAGCCCCCTTTTGAAGATCTCTTCTGCAGCCCTTTAAAAAATTATCCCACCATTTCCTCCTTGCCTTTGTAAAAGGCCTTTGACCTCTCAGACAATCAGACACGTTGGACCCCAGGGTCTCAGGGAAACAATGCTCTTTGTGAGGCTGCACCATGAAAGCCTCTCCCTAGCATCAGGCTGGCCTGGTGACAGCAGCTCTCCTGGGGATCCTTCAGAACAGAAGCTTAATTTAATCCTTTGGATGTCAAAACAGACCTTCATTCTGTCCTCTCCACCCTCAGTTTGTTTTATACTTAATTCACCATGATCACTATTTCCTTCCTGATTTGTACTGACCCTTTGACTTGATTAGATTTTTGCCAATATTTATAGTAGCTCCTATGTGTTGATTGGCAATTTCTTCAGTACAAGAACTATCTTGCTGTGTTGAGCAATATAAAAAATAAAT
>VZTT01022523.1:39250-50141 GCA_013400855.1 Buphagus erythrorhynchus
GGGTGGTTTCTCTTTTTTTCTCTTGCCAGTGTCTCTGAGACCTGCCTGTAGGTCTCTTTTTTGCTTCTTTCAGGGTCTCACAGTTTCTGCTCACACATAATAAGAGTTTCCCATAGAGCTCTTCCCTTTTCTGTTCTACAGCCAGATGCATCCAGTGGTTAGCAGGGAAGAAACAATTCCCCCTTCCTCTTCCTGGCTTACCTTATGTCCCCTATGCAGGAAGGTAGCCTTGCTCTCTGCTTCCCAGTCCCAGGCCTTTCCACACTCTACCTCTCTTGAGCTTGAGAGCACTNTGCTAACTGTGAATAAACAACTGATACACATACTGTCTGGTTTAGGAGCTGTAAGCACTTTTAGAGCCCAAATAATATATAGATATGAATAGGATGACTGTAATGATACAATAAAAGAAAAAAACATGTCCTCAGGAGCATGAAAATCTAACTTCAAAAGCAATTACCATCAGTAACAAAATGCAGTGAGAAGATTAGGATTACTTTAATAAGATTATCTGCTTATTGCCATTTGTTTTTGTTGGTGACTGTAATGCTGCTTCACCTTCATTCCCAGCCAGTTTCTCAGATGCTTCTCACCTCGAGCACTGTCTGGCCAAGCTGGGCTGTGCAGCTGGGGCTCACTGGCATTCCTGTGGCATCCACCATATGTGTGAGCACCTGCTCTTTGCTCTTCAGCCTCCCCTACACTTGTGCCTCTGTTGCCACTGCAGTGTTGCTTTTCCATGCTGGGTGGCTTTATGTCCATAGTGGAAGAGGCAGGAATAGGAAAATATGGAAGGGTGTGAAAATATGGTGTCTTTGTGGAGGTGGAAAGACTGCATTTGTGGAGATGCGGAGAAGTAGGGAAAATAATGGTAAAGTCAGTGTTTTAAGACAAAGATAGACACTTGATTTTGAAGGCTCTATAAAAATTCAGCTTTATCCTGCAGGCCAGGGAGAGTGGATGCAGGGTCAGTAAGGCAGTGAATGGTTTATAGTGCAAGCAGTTCTCATTTAGTATCCCAGTGTCCTTTAACCCAATCAATATCCATTACTTATGCCTTTCTCACTCCATCTTCAAACCCCCTCCATGTCCTTGTGGCACACGAGTCCCAGAGCCTGATCACATACGTACATTCATAGTCATATACTTGGGTGGGGAGTCTGTGGAGTGGTGAGGATGTGCTCAGAGGACTCACAGAAGTGGGGGGTACAGATGGTAACCTGGAGAGATTGCTGAGATAACCAGTAATGTCTCTGCAGAGACCACGTTAAATTGCACCAGGGATCAACACGTCAGCTCTGTGCAGGAAGGAAAGAGTTGTTGTTCTCTCATTTTGGAGGCAGCATGGGGAAAAGAAGCTGTCTGCCTCTGCAGATATCTGTATATATAAGTCAGTAGAAAAAAAGATAGATAGATAGATAGATAGATAGATAGATAGATAGATAGATAGATAAGGATGTAGACACAGTTCTGTTCCAAACAGGCAAATGTGTAGCCCCTGGTGTCTGGAGGACATAAAAGGCTCTTTCAGAACTTACTGGAGATCTCATCAGGCTTCTCAACCCAGAACTCACTTACCTGGATGCACCTGCAGAACATAAATACAGAACCTTCCTCATTATTCTTGGAGAAATTAAAAAAAACCACAAAAAACAACAACAAAGCAGGACACAGCTAATAAATAAATCAGGTTTAATCATAAACCATGTACATATTTATAGATAGGGAGGGAGATGTGGTCAGAAAGGTGCTGCCCTGGCAACAGGAACGAAAGAACAGTGTATTTTACCAATACAGTACCAATGAAGGGTGGAGTTGATAAATGAATATGGGATTTTGAATCCCAGAGGCTAATTTTTACAGGCAATCATCATTTTTGGTTTCCTGTCAAATTACAGCACAAACTAGCTCACAGCTCTGCCCAGGACACAGCAAGGCAGATGTAGCCAAACACAGAATTTGAGGGTGAGGGAGGGAGAATATATCTGAAGGTCTTTCTGAGGTATACATAACATATATATTCTACTGTTGTTCACTGTCTTGGGGCCATGCTTTGCCCACGGATATGTGTGCACACATCTTATTCCAGTCAGCAAGAGTGGCAAGCTCACATTTGAGAGAATATATTGGGCTTTGAGGAGCTCATCAAACAACAGAGCCAGAAGCAGAACAGGGACAGAGCTTACGATAAGGAATCCTGTACTGGGCTGAGAAAGGAAAGAAGGGAATGGACTGCTCCAGATTTATCTGACCAGTCAGTTCAATCCTGTTTGAACAACCAGGACAAAGTTTCTTTTCTGAAGGACTTCTGCAGTGCAAATGTTTCCATCAAGGCAACCTTTACTGGACAGTGAGGGAAACCATGAACAAAATTACTAGAAGCATGTCAGCAGAAGAAATATGAAGGAGCTGACCCTATAACCATTCAGTTCTTATTTTTGAAAAAGAATCTAATCCTGCCTCTGAAGTGGTCTGATTCCACATATAAGTATGATCACTCTCAGCTGATACAGGCAGAGGAAGGAATCATTAGTCCATTGGCCAGCAAGGCAAAGGGTGGCATTTGTATTATGATACTCAGAATTGGTGTGGCTGTTTCGAGAAGCAACATCACACCAGGCTTGCAAAGCAGCCAAATGTGTTGGCTTTTTGCAGAATTATTTCACTTTCAACCGGTGTACATATTAGAAGGTGTTACAGATGAAAACCACCTTTCACTGGTAGAAAGCAGACACTGTTTAATATCAAATGCACTTGCCATCTGATTTTGCTAAAAACCCACCCCCAGACAATAAAAAAAACCCCAACAAATCCCAAATAAAATCTATAATACAAACCAACATTCATGTCAATGTCAAATGGTAACTATCTCAACAAACATAAAATCAAGTTCTTAATGCAGGTGCCCTCAGAAGTGAGTGAAAGTCATGCATCCATATATAGAGTCCACTCCCAATCTGAGAATGCTCAGTTAAGACTGCTGTCCTTTGAAATGCAAGTCCCACTTTTTAAAAGGAGAGCTCCACACATGCATGCACATTGCACATGGGCACAGAGATACACACACACACACATACATAACCTCCTCTCTCTTAGCAGGAGCTGCGTGCTGGGTGACTGTTAATGCCTTCTGTGCATTTTTGATCTATTTTCTTTGTAACAATGAGGTTGCAATGTCTTTACTTCTCAGGACTGTGTTTTTCAAACAAAAAGGGCAATGACGAGGAACTACATTGCAAAGACAAAAAAATGCACTTGTATCTCAGGTGTATGATTATTCCCAGTCATCTTCAAGGATGATGTTATTTACATTTGTGACTCGGCAGAATCCACAGGAAGTTATCCTTTCTCAGTGTTGGGTTTTCTCAACAAGCCCCATGAGCCTGTTCTTTGCTTCCACAGACCATTTTTTCTTTAAGGCACTGAATGTGGATATCGTCTTCAGGCAGAAGTGTAAGCCTCCTTCACTGGACTGTGCATTTCTCTCTCTCCCTGGACTGCCCTTCCCTGAGAACTTTTGATTTGATGTACTTCAGGTCACTGTTGACACTTGGCCGGCGAGCGAAGGGAGAGATCATGCCATAGGCGTCCATGTCCTTGACTCGGCGCATCCGGAAGGATTTCTGTTGGAAAGTGTCACCATACTGGATGGAGATTTTCCTGTGGAGGGAAGGGCTCATCTCATGAGGTAGCTTGGCCATGCTGAAGAGCACATAAAACATCTCATCCACATTGGTGTTCTTCTTGGCTGACACTTCAAAGTAAGCACAGTTTTCATCATTGGAGACAAGATTCTCACCTTCATCAGTGCGTACCTTGCGGAAGATTTCACTGTGGTCATTTTTGTTGCCACAGATCACCATGGGGAGGTCAGCTGATTCCTTGGTCTTGTTCTTCAGGCAGGATTTGACCTCAAGAATCTGTTTCTGGAGTCGCTTGACCTCATCAAAGGATTCTCTGTTGTCCAGGCTGAACACCAGGATGAAAACATCCCCTGCAATTAAAAAAAAAAATGGTACTGTAAATGCTTGTTGGTCCCATCCAGTTTCAGAGGAGCAATTTTTTAAAAAGCAATTCTTTTATTTCCATCTCCTTCCCATATTTTTTGTTTGGTCCTTTGGCATGTATTCACTCAGCTATATTTTAGTTCTTCTGATTCAAATCCCCACATCTTTCTATAGTGCTGTGGAAAAGACTTTTGGCTATTATGTTACTCCAGTCATATCCAGTTGCATTCCTAGTTTGCACTGGGCTTGCAAGTTATTGCCTGTTTTTATCTCTTACATAAAGATGTTTCTATCTCAGCTCTGCTGCATTGCTCTTCTTTTTACTTCCTTTCATTTGTATCTCTGTGTAAAATACATCCTGTTGTGACACCAGAAAGAGTGAAGAGCTGGTAGCCACTTAGCCTTAACCCTTTGATTACACAATACACAAAGCAACACCTGAACTGAAGGTTTATAGCTAATCAGTCCTGAACACCCAAGTCAGGAACAAGAGGTTTCTCAGTGCACCCTGCTGTCATTGCATTTGCTCAAGAGAAACAGACCATGAAAAAAATTTAATACATAAATGACACACATCCCTTGGTGTTTCCTTTTGACATTTCCTGATTTACAATTCCTTTTGCAAGTAGAAAATAAGGCAAATCATCGCCTGTTGAATGACATTCATGTGGAACATGTTAAGAGAGCTTTCAGGAGCTAAAGCTCACATTTGTATGCCAGAAATTGGCTCTAGGACCTCACTGAATATGGATTGTAGCCTTGTCAGATGTGGATGTCATGTTGCCCTGGCCAGTTAGAAAGGTGGATAGTGAATCCAGAAAAAAGGTTTATTGTGAGCTGTTGCCAAATATACATCTACTGTCTCTTTTATAATTAAAGAATATATTTTAGCTCACAACAGGAATGGCTTGACAGTGAGAAGATGCAAAATGATCCCACCATTTCCTCTTCTTTTCTCTTTAAGCATATTTAAGATGCAGACTAAGGAGAAAGGTTAAAAGTAAAGCTATCCTTCTACTGGAATACTAAATCAAGGTAATCAGGCTGGAAATTTTAGGAATAAAAAAATTCTTGGGACTTTCTTGGTTAGAATTCCCTTTCTGTGCATTTTATATTTATTTTTCTCTGTATGTGTCCCATAACAACATGCTTAATTTGCCTTTTGCTGCTCTTTATACCCACAGAATTGCATTCAGACATTTATTTGAGACATCAACAAAAATACAGAGCAGGAGGGGAAGGTAGATGGATAAGGAAAAATCTCAATTTCAGAACTTCACCCGCTGGATTTCTCCACCGTGGCTAATGCATTCATTATAGTTCTGGGAACATGCCAGCCAGGAAATATCTCTCTATAGAAATGCATCTTGCAGCAAATCAAGCAGTCCCTTTAGCTATCTCCCAAAATACACTCATCTCCAGGCTACCCTTTTCAAGCCAACGTCTATCCTTATGCCCTTCCCCCCGACTTTCTCACCTGTTAGGATGGAAAGCCTCCTCATGGCAGGGAAAGGGTGATTCCCAGAGGTGTCCAGGATGTCCAGCTGGTACATGTCTCCCCGTATGTTGTAGACCTTGCGGTGAAAATCCTCGATGGTGGGAGTGTACTGATCCTCAAAGCGGCCGTTGAGGAAGCGCGAGACGATGGAGCTTTTCCCCACCCTGGAGGCTCCCAGCACCACCATGCGGTACGAGTTCTTGGCTGGCACGTTCAGGTTGCAGTTTCCACCAGACATAGTCTTCATCATTGCTTGGTCCTGAAAGAGGAAACAGCAGAGTTGGAGGAAAGATCAGAAACCAAATGGAGGGCAAAATAAGGCAGCTCCTCACCACAAGCTTGCCAAAGAACACTCTTGAGCATAGTGTTCTATGCAGAGCAGAGTAATCAATGGTCCATACAGAATTTTTTCTCACTGGAAATGTGCAAATTTTTTTCAGTCTCATTTTCAGGGAGTGGGTTTTTTTGTTTTGTTTTGGTTTTGTTTTATTGTTGTTGTTGTTGTTCTTTCTTTTATTTTAAAGTAATATAAAAATGAAGGCATTGACACTGAAAATAACATGCTTTTGAATTGTAATTTGCTGTTACATTTAAACATTAAGGGCTGAATTTATCAGTTGTGCTTCAACTGAGACACCAGGTTCCTTCCCACCATCTGCATCACTTACACATTACCAGATTTTTCAGTATAACTTGGTTCTCATTTAGATACATAAACACAGAGGTCAGATTCCTCAATATATTACAGCCACTGCAGCTGCCATTAGAACTAGATTGCTTCATTTGGTTGCCTAAATAGGAGCTGCATAACATAACACTCATTTTCTGAGATCAGCCAAAAGTCAGACAGAAACAAGGATCGTGCTTAACATCAGTGTAAGCTAGACATCTCAGTAACTTTAAATAGCTGGTCCCATGCAATATTTATTGTTGATGCAGGGAGCATGAGCCACAGAATAGCACTGGCTGGTGATAAATTCAAAGATCTGTGCCTTCAGCGACCTTTTAGAAGCCAGATTTTAATTCTGCTGTTTGGAGTGGTAGTGTGAGAACTCCCTATAAGCAAACGATCATTGTTGCAGCAGGATGGCTGTCAGTGGGTGGAACTACAGAAACACAGATTTTTTAGGAGCTCCAGTCTTTATACATACAGATGTTGTGGGTGCCACTGGCTTTGCTAAGCACAGGTGATAAGTACAAGCAGGAGAGAAGATGAAGGACAGCCATCTTGAATAGCTATTAGACAAGATTTCCAACCCATGACATCTAAAATGAGTCTAGAGACCCTGGAGATAGCATTTTGACATAGCACTCAGATGCAGGAAACTTTGGTAGGAAAGAAAAAGTAGTGCTCAAACCTTTTTCGTGTACCAGTTCAAGTGAACTAAGTGCTGAAAGAAAAATACAGCCCCTGTGTAGGGAAAACTGACTGTTACAGCAAAGGAGGCTCACTTTGGACAGAGCTTATTTTGGTTACTAGGTTCTTATTAAAGAATAATCAAGTTCCCACTGTGCCATTTATTTAACTTAGGTATTGTTTATTTAATATTACAATGCAAGTACTTTATGTACACTGAAAGATCATTTCTGGGTCGAGATCTGGATTCCTATCTTTCCCTTGAGTGACTTTTAACTCCCAAGCTTTTATGTAGCTGACAATTATCTCAGGGAAGAGCTTAAAATATTTTACTTTGTTTAACATGTGCTAAGCACCAAAGCAGAAGTGAAGATACAGTCATGCTAAATAAAGAAGTCTCTGGAATTCTGATCCAGCATCATTACAAGCTCTGTGCTATAGCCCAAGGAAACTGCAAAACATGATTATTTATTATTATTGCTATAATTTATGGCACAACAATGGTATATTCAGCCCTACCTAATACATAAAAGAAAATACAATGCTCTCCTCAGGGAAGCTTACACTCTGAATTACATTCAGGCTCTAGTACTAGAGTCAGATTAATGCCAGAACACAACTTTGGATGGACACACATATGCAGAATTATGGTACTTTTGGGATGACTGTGGCAGAAATGACAGCAAGGAGCACAGCTGGTATTTGAACTGACTCTTTGTTTTTTTACCACAGGACCTATCTCCAGTAGTGAAGAAATACCATACTCAGTCTCTGAAACACTGCCATGTACACTATCCCACCATCCAATACTGTTTTGCATCTGTGGACAGACAAAAACATGCTTCCTTTCACCCTCTCAGGCTTATTTATTTGGCAGAGAAGAGCAGGGAAATAGATGAGCTGTAAAAACTACAAACTACTTTACTGCCCAGGATCAGTATCTAGAGGTGAGGCAGCTCTTCAGGCCATGAATGGACCAGTAGAGCTGCATGATGGCAAGGGGACTGTGTGGTTTACACCTGCTGGAGAGCAGTTCTGTACAACTCAGTGCAAAAGCATCTGGGAGAAAGCACAGTTATACATTTTGAGAGAATGCCTTTTATTTCCTGTACAGAACATGCATGCTGAGGGACCTGATCACTTTACACTGTCCTTGTTCTACCTGTCAAAGCATTCAGTCAAGAGGACTCCTGTTCTTTCTTAACTGCATTTCATTTCACTCAAAGTCAAAATATGCTTTTCAGCATTTCGATTTGTGGAGCTGCTACTCATCACCTCTGCTGCAAACCTGACTCAGAGTGTGCCATGAACTGGGAGCTTACATTTTTGTTTTGAGCCTTCTCTTCTTACCCCCTCAGTCCACTTTTTCTCTAGTTCAACACAGTCTGCCTCTTTTTCTCCTCAAAAAAGAAATGAAACTACAGCCTTGACACCCAGAAGTGGCAGGGGGGATCACAGGGGCTCATATCGTGAAAAAGATTAAAGAGAGAAGAAAGGAAACAGAGACAGACCACATGTTCATGTACTAAGTAAAGCAAAATCAATCAGAAGAGAATGAGGATACAAACAACCTCCAGCTGGCTTTAATCTACATCTTTTCCTTCCAGTTTATTAAATGCTTAAGCATAGACTAATTCCCAGTGGTACCTTCTGTTTTATGTACTGGCTTGATGCTAGAAAGTTTATATTAGTATTTTATATTGGTACAGTGCAGGGATTTCAAAATGTCGTAGAAATACTGGCAATTAATGTTATCTCTAAATAACACTAAATAAAGGGAAAAGCTCATTTGCTCAGAAAGAGCTGAAACTGTGGTCCAGAATCATCATTAAACCCCATTTCTCTTGACTCCCTCTGTCATCCTCTACCTGCTAACTACCACTTCTCTTTTTATAGGCAGGCATAGGAATGAATAACAATGAACCTGCTTTTGTATGCTCTGGAGAGCACTTGTCTGAATGCCAGTGAAGTACTGACAAATTTGAGCCTGAGCATCCATCGGGAGATAGATACCTAAGGAAGATATTCTTTATTCAACCTGCCCAGAGCTATTGCACCTTAGTTTTCCATTCTCCCATCAGGGTCTATGTTCCCCCTACCACTCCCCATTCATGAATAGACTTCTGAACTACCTCCCTTGCACTCCTCTGTCTTGAGCTGCCGGTTGTGTCTCTGTTTGCCACCCCAGTGTTAATCACTGCCCCCCGCTAAAAAGGACATAGGCAGACACAAACTGTACCATGCCTAACAGATCTGTCACCTCTTAATCACTACTAGTGTCCCTGTAATTTTCATGCACACCAAGATCACTCCTGTGGGATGTTTGTTTCCTTCTTTCACCGCAAACTCCGTGCTGATTTCTTACCTCTCTGCCTTAGGAGGAGCAGTCCTGGCTCTCGGTGCAGTCCGGTGAAGCTGACAATTTTAATCAGAGGTGGCTGCTGCTGTAAAAGGCTGCTGTTCTGTGGATCCCACGCTGCTTGTTCTGGGCTCAGTTCTCCAGTATTTCCCAAGAACTTAGCAGGATTGGGAAGGACCGCAGGGCTCCAGAGGGCGTTTCCCCATGGATGTAAGAACGGGATCAAGCAACCGACGCAGGCTAAAGAGTCTCAGAACCGGAGAGAGTTTTTCCCTTTGGGCCGATGAGCTCTTTTCCTCACAGGCTCAGTTCAAGAAAAGGAGAGGCAGAGTCTCTCCCGCTCCCGCTGCCTTTTCTTGCACGTTGTACTTTGTAGGCTTTGCTGTGGGGGAAGGATCTCAGGAGCAGCACCTACTCGTGCAGGGGAGTGGGTGCATCCAGTTGTCCCACGCTGCCTCTGTGCCGCCTCAGATCCTCTGCAGAAAGATCAGGGTGGGCTTGGAAGGTGTCTGCGGTGACCTTATGCTTCCCCAGGTCTTGCCTGGCTCATCCCTCCCCACGAGCTTCTTTTCTTCTGGTCTGAGATTTGCTTTAAAATATTCTCTCTCTAGGATAGAAGGGGCTTTTCTTTATATTTGCCTGTTAAGTATTTTTCCTTCCCTCCCTGCTTTTCTCCCTCTCTCTGTCACAACTACTGGCAAATTGCAGATTTTCCTTCAGTAGGACTCACAGATAATTGGCTCAACTCCTCCCTTGAAGTCAGTGTCAGACACAGGGGAAGGAGCGGTGCTGAGGGGGTGGGATTTTGTGCCTATTGGAAAAATCTTTTCTCCTCTAAACAGAAAGTTCATGTGCATTGCAGACTGCACATTCCCTGTCTTTCCACCAGAGACCTGTATGTATGTATGTGTGGGGAATGAGTTAGTGTATGTGTATGAGAGACACAGAGAATTAATTTACTTTGCAAGCTGTAAATTCATAAGCTGTTTCTAAAAGCTCTATTCTTCTGTGCTGATTTTTTTCTGCTAGACAGCAGCACACTGACTCATTTCCCGAGTAGGGGCTTTCTGTCCATAATTTTGGTAAATCTTTTGCTGTATGGAATGCTTTCCCCTGTTTGCTCAACCTCAAGACATTTACATTAGAATGGGTGGTTGGTTTGATTAAGAAATAAGAATAATGTGTAACTGTTGTTCTTTCATTAATATTTAAATAAATGGACAACTAAACTAGGCATGAGTAATAGAAATGTTATAAAAGGTCAAACAAACTGAAAGCGTGTGGAACTGAAGCTCAGGAAAAAGAGAGAAACAAACTAAAAATAGGGAGAATTCAAGGCATTTGTTCAACCCCAAGTGAAACATTGCATTTGTAGTGTATTTCATCGCTGACCTACTTGAATTTTTTCACCTTTTTCAGCTGAAATAATAGTTTAGATCTATGAGTTTATTTTAAAATATGTCAAAAAGCTTGATTTTTAAAGATTTGAAATTAAGTACTTCAGTGTTTCCCACTTTAAACTCCTAGTTAGGGGTGGGGCAGGAAAGGAAGAAAACACAGAGATTTGCAGGATATTTTGACAATAAGAAAATGAGAGGGAAGCACAGTCTTCCATATGTGAATGCAGTTTCAGGTCTCCCACAGTTATCCCTTTTTTTTTTTTTTTTTTT
>VZTT01022523.1:50178-68628 GCA_013400855.1 Buphagus erythrorhynchus
TTACTTTTTTTTTTTTTTTTTTGTTTCCCCTGAGAAATTTTCTCTTTGTTGAACACAAAGATTCTTTCAAGTACTGTATATGTATCATCTTGAAACCTCCTCCTCTCACCAATTCCTGCAGCTTTTGAGGAATTTCCAAGATGCTTCACTTTCTCTCCTCGTTTTCCTCAGAGCACAGGGATGTTTCTGTTGCCACCCTTGGAATACAGCTTCCCTCTTTTGCCCGTGCTCCTGGTGCTATACAGAACCCATCCTCAGTCATCCACAGGAACCACTGAGGAGGGCTCCACTGTGCAGGCACAGCCTGACATGCCTGTGAGTGTCTCTGTGCTCCCAGACCTCAAAGGATACAACACAGGCTGTGGGATGAGTCCAGCTGGAACTGTCTGTGAGAGGAAGCAGCTCCCACTGAAGTCAGGGTCATGGTCATCTTAAGCAGGATGTGCATCTGGGGACTCACAGGCTAACACAAAGGCAAAACAACATTGATCAAATTTGGGAAACAGTAGATCCTGCAAAGAACTTCAGATTTGGGAAGAAAGGACTGGATGGGGCAGAGCACCACTGAAACATTGCAGCAGTACTTATGAGCAGTTATGAGCAGAGGGTTATGAGGGTTATGAGCAGTTATGAGCAGAGGGTTATGAGGGTTATGAGCAGAACTGAACTCTTTTTGGACCACAGTACCAGGTCTCCTCTGTCAGGTCCTGAGCCTTTTGGCAAAAAATGGGGGAGTACTTTCATGATTCAGACAAATTTTTGACATATGATGCTTCCCATTTCTAAGTCATTAGTTCAGATCAAACCTAGACCATTTCTGGTATCTTGTCAGCTCTTGTGTAGCTTAGATCCAAAGAGAGTGATCAGCATCCTGGTATCATTGCCACAGAAGCAGGAATGGCCACAAAACCCATCAAAGTGAAATCCTGTAGTGCTATAGAAAATAAAATCCTCTTTCATCCCTATGGCTCACATGTCAAGTGTACCGAGTTCTCTACCAAGAAAGAAGTGTAGTCACAGTGGAGACCATCTCATCAGCCTGGAATTTCAGCCTACTCAAGCTCATTTGTAAATCAAATGTAAAACTCTTGGCTAGCTGGCTTCACCCAGCCCAAACTCCTACTCAGCTATTCTCTCCAGCATTTCAAGGTACTCATCAAGTTCCTCAAATGGTAATAAAATAAAATAAGAACATTCTTAACTAGGCATCTTAGCTTTATTTGATCTCTTATCGAACAGCTAGTAAAACAATAAATTACTTTTGAAGTAGTAAGTTTTGAAAGATAATTGCTAACTGTGAGGCTTCAGAGGCTTGAAAGACATTGTATCTTTTTGGGCTGGTGTTTTTTGTTTCATTTCTTCTGGTGTGCTACCAATTAAGGAGTTGACAAAAAGCTGAGTTTCATGCTTTCCCTCAGGGCTCAGGAGACCAGAGGTCAAAAAATCCCTATTTTTTCAAAGACATCCAATGAGTTCCTCTGGTGGAGAAGTCACATTACATCTGCCCTCATCTGAGGAGGAGGGATAGCAGCACCTCTTTGCTATGAGGGGTTATAAAGGGAATAAATGAATCAGAGAGACGAAGTCTCTGCCAAAGCAAGAGAAGTTCCCAGTGTCATCAGTTTCCTCTGGTTAAGCCATCAGTCTTTCTTAAATCTTACAGATATTTATCAATTTAAAAGCTAGGCTAAAAATGTACTATTCTCTAGAGGCATTTCCCCCTCCCACTCCTTCAGTCTATAAAGAAAGCCTAAACGAGGTTTTTATCCAGCTAAGGCTGTTTAGGAGGATGATGGGCAGTGGCTACAGAGAACCACCACTGCTATGAAGGGCTGTGCCTGCCTTGCTGAATGACAGGCTGGAGGGAAGGGATGCCATCCAGAGGGACCTTGACAGACCTGGGAGATGAGCCCGTGTGAACCTCATCAAGTTCAATAAGGCCAAGTCCATGGTCCTGCACATGGGGTGGTCCCAAGAAGAAATACAGACAGGGCAGGGAATGAATTGAGAGCAGCCCTGGGGAGAAGGACCTGGGGGTATTGGTGGATGAGAAGCTTGACATGACCCAGCAATGTGCACTCACAGCTCTGTATCCTGGGTTGCATCAAAGGAAGTGCGGAGGGGATTCTGCCCCTCTACTCAACTCTCATGAGACCCCACCTGGAGTGCTGCATCCAGCTCTGGATCCAAGCTGCATCCAGCTCTGGAGTCCCCAGCATACTAGGGACATGGACCTAGTATGGAGTCCATGTTGGAGTGGGTCTAGAGGGCCACAAAGATGATGAGAGAGATGGAGCATCTCTCTTCTGAAGACAGCCTTAGAGCCTGTCTCTCCTTTCCTGGAAAAGAGAAGGAATTCCTTATAGCACCTTCTTGTACCTAAGTAGAGTCTACAAGAACGGAGAGGGAATAGGACAACTAGGTAATGATTTTGAACTGGAAAAGGAGAAATTTGTATTAGATTTAAGGAAAACAATACTTACTATGAGAGTAGTGAGGCACTGGAACAGGTTTTCTGAAGAAGTTGTGGATGCCCCATCCCTGGAAATGTTCAAGGCTAGGCTGTCTGGAGCTTTGAGCAACATGGTCTAGTGAAAGGAGTTCCTGCCCATGGCAGGGAGATTGGAACAAAATGATCCTTAAAGTCCGTTCCAAAGGGAACTCTTCTGTGATTTGATGGTTTGTTGATGCAATGGCCGTTGGTACATGTAGCTGTTGTCTCTGATGCTGGCATGCAGGTCCTGCCAGCTCATCCGTGGGGCTGCCTCAGCTGTGGAAGGTGCCACAAATTGTGCAGTTGTGACTGATAGACAAGGCACCTGTGTAGCTTTTGGCCCTGCCTAGATCATGGGTGAGCAGAGACAGAGGATTACAGAGGGCGAGTGAAGCAAAGCGAAGGAATGTAGCAGAAAGAGGCTCAATAGAAAGATGTACAGAGGAATGGGGAGAGACAAGAGGAAATCAGAGCTGATGTGTGTTGCACTAACCACCTGGTTTCAAATGGTGAAGAACTGCATGAGGTGTCTTACTGTATGGGGAGGCACAACTGCTCCTCAGATCACTCCAAGGAGTTTCCTTCTCCAGAGGAGGGTGCAGCTCTTTGGGCACCACACATGCTGACCATGCTGGCACCAGGATGTGGGGCAATGTGGGCTCGTAAAGCCAAGTTCCACTGTCATGAGTAATTTAATACCTTCTGCAGCTTCAGGCACTGGCTGTGGCTGGAGACAGAGACTGATGTGCTGGGCTGATGCAGCAGGACCAATCTGTTTCTCTCCACCTTAAGGTAAATGACAGAACTGACAATCACATGCGCATTCATCTCTGGTCAGAATTAGTTCAAGACAAAAGATGTTCCGAGCCTTTTGTCTCCTTTCCAAAAGAAAATGCAATAGAGATTAAATATTTAAACCAGTTTTTCTCTCTCTTTTCCCATTCCTTTTCACTCTCCTCATTATTCAGTAAAGCAGATTCATTTTTCCACCCTCTCACCTTCCTTCCCTCCCTCCCTCCCTCCCACATTCACCCCTCCTGCTTGGTGCTCCTCCCTTCCAGAAGTGCTGAAAAGTTAGTGTTCAAGAGCCAGTAAACTGCAGGTACCAAGTTATATTCTGAACAGCAAATAGATGAGCAGCTGATCTGTTACTGCCTCTGAATTATCTGTAGCTCCCCGCCAGCATTTCAACTCAGTGAAAGGCTCTCCAGAGGTTTTACAGTGACTGGGAAAATAACTAATGATCATTAGTTATGAGTGAGAACAGTAATACTTGAGAGAATGCAGCTGGAGAAGGCATATAATCTAGAAACTGGTAGTTTGACTTATATTCTTGGTCTGTCACAGAATTTGTGCATGGCTGTAATTTCTCAGCATCCTAGGGTGTATAATGTATTAATAGTATTTACTGAGATCCCTGCAAAATGGAAAAACATTGCTGTGAAAAAATGAATTCAAGTCACCTCTTCTTTGCTGCATTTCTTGTGAATCAGTTTTTTATTACATTTTAATTAAATATTTTTGAGAAAAGACTGCATTTCTAGTCCCCCTCCTTTCCATTTGCCACTGGCATAGCATGTCCAGATTTCTTTACAAGATATACATGCATGCATCCTTTCATTTTTGTTTCACTGTTGAACTTTTTAAAACTATACCCATCTTGGAAAAACTACTCAAAAGCAAAATTAAAGCTTAACTTCCCTCCCCTTATTTGGAAAAGCTTCAGGATAGAACGTGGGGGGAAAAAACAGCTGAAGTGTACATTTAATTTCCTTGCCCTTGGTGAATACCAAGGTAGGGTTGTTTAAGGTCTCTCAGGCTCTCATGGAGCAAAAGCAATCCCCAACACATCCCTCTGTGTAGCTTATGATCCTGCTGGAGTGGAAGGACAAGTCAGGCACTCACCTGACAGTGACTACAGAGTGCTTCAGGAAGGAGTGTCTCAAGGTAAACTTCACAATTTCCAGTTTCTGTTTAGCATCCCATTTCCCTAGCTGCTCCCAGGCCCTGTGTCCACACAGATGACTGCAAACCTGTGAGGGAGCCAACACATGTCTCTCCTGCTGAATGATGCTGGTAGGAAGGGGTTCATTTAAAAAGGCTCCAAAAGTTCTCCCCTGACTGACACCTTCCAAAAGACAGAGAGGAAAACAATTCTTTTTGAGCCATCTCTACAGCTGTGTTCTCAGTGATGTTGCTTGGATCCCCAAGATATGTACTTACTTGTGCTCTTTGACCATCTGTTCTGACTCCCTACCAGAGCTGATGATCATCTCTTAAACATCTTTACCTGCAGTGAGAATATGAACAACTAAGGAGAGCAGAGGGGAAGGAAGACTTGGGAGAAGATGAAGAGGACTGGGGATGAGAGTCCTGTAAGACTTCACAGAAAAATAGCTAACCAAAAGCACAATTAAGCCTCATTAGTTGTAGCTAAAACCAAAGACAAAACAAATGGAACAAGAAGAGGTGCGTGAAAAGTGCATGAAAGAGAGACTGACAAGCCAGAGCCCTCTGCATCCCATGTGGTGCTGCCTGTGACCAGCTATTCTATTGGAGACTCCATTGAGAAGTGGCAATTGCAAATCTGGGTCTGGCCACTATATTTGGTATCAGCTGGTTCCATATAAACATTCCCAGTGGGAAGCTCTTCTTGCCTAGTGAGCTGTTGAGGGCAGAAAATTTTTTCTCTAAGGATCTGGTTTGTCACGTTCCTTCGTACTCCACCAACACATCCAATCTACGCCCGCGCCTCCAGAGAACAGGGTTTACTCACCTGTGAAACCTCTCAGTCTTTACAGGAACATCCTTCTAGCACAGCTCTGCTCACTCCAATGTCCTTTTATGCCCGCCAGATAAGCTTCTCTAAATGCAGTGCTTCTCCCTGAAGCCATATGGGTGGACTGCATGGTGACAAGCTGATCTGTCAAACAATTCCCTTGGTTGTCTTCCCAGAGCTGGAGTCCGAGCAGTAAAGCTGTCTAATACTAAGTGATTTTCTTGGGTGACCACCCTGAAGCTCCATGGTGGCTCTGGCTCATGCAGGTCATGATTCTGGACAGGCTTTATTTAGGACTTGGTTTCACTGCAGTTATTAACAAGAACATATGAATTAGAGCTCTGTGTCTTCACACAGGGTTAATTGTTTCTGTGCCCTCCTTTATCTAAAGGATCAGTTCCATGTTAGAACCTGGGCACTTACAGCTCCTTTATTAAGAAAATAAGAATGTGTCAGGGATTGAAAAATGCCTCATCCCTTTGATCTGAGAGATATTATACACCTTTATTTTTCATGAAAGGAAGCCAGTGAATGGGAATATCACTCTGAGGGAAGAACAGGTGATAATGACAGGTTGTTCTTTTATATTATTTCTTTTTTGTTCTTGTTCTGTTTCCCCCTCTCAGAGGACTGCAATCATGTACTCAAGAACCAAAGTAAAATCCATTATAATAATAATAAGATAATACTACATGCATAACTTTTTTGCTAATATCTCCATACATTCTGCAAATATCTAAGAAGTGAGGCTCGGTGTCTCAGGAACATAAATATTTTAGCAGTTTGCAGATGGAAAAACTGAATGTGCATACAGGTTTTAAACATTTACTCCCAGGTTACTCAAGAGTAAGCATCTCCAGACTTAAGCTCCCCCTGCTCACACTGCAAACTAAATGAAAACTGAGCAGCCATTACTAATGAGCCAGTTGCTGAGCATGAGTTAATTGGTCCTGGTGAGAGATTATATAGCTTTTGGCTAGTTCAGAGCATGAGCAGAGTGAGTTTTATCTGTCTGCAAAGGGCCACACAAGTAATAGCCTTCAGGCTGCAGGACTGGAAACAGTCCCCAGTCCCCAGCATCATCTGTATAGCCAGGAGGTGACACAGCACACAGACATGTGTGTATAACCACCTCATTGCAGACCACCAAAACCTTCCTGGGGAGTACACTAATGGACATGTCAATAACTTCATCTGGTCCTTGAAAGGAACCAGAGCACAAAAGTGCTTTGGCCCAGTTTTTAAAAGGCAGTGTTGCCTGTTACAATCTCTCCACAAATATATGTCAGGTCCTCAAAATCATAAAACAGGCTTAAAAACGGCAAGATTAGAACCAACTAGATAAGAGGAAAGAGACCCTCAGGGTGCTGCAAGGTCAGGTTTTTCTCTGCAGCGAAAATAACGAGCATCTTATCTTTTAACTAAAAAATCAGAACTCTGATCAAAGCTTCTGTATTTGCACATATTTACTGACAAGGGCCACATTTGAGTGGACCCCTTTCATTAATGTCAAATTGGAGAATTTTCCTGAACCTACCTGGTTCCTCTGCCTGCAAATCTCTCTGATGATCTGTAATAAGGAAAATTCAGTTTTTTTAGCAGCCATCAGGTCTTGTTTGTATGAAGCCAGCAGTGCTGTTGCCTGCCTCCTCAGGGGCCAGATTTTAAGGCTGGGGCAATCCCCCTTGAGCCCTGCCCAGCAGAAGCAGGGCAGCACCAGTGTTCCCTTGCTTTGAGTCCGTGTCCTCTGCCCAGGGTGCAGGCTGTGCTAGCCTGGCACTCCACTTTTAGCAATGTAAAGAGTGATCATTCTGACATCAAAGTCTATCAAAGTGCCTTTTTCTCTGGTGTAAATGACAAAGCGAGCTGCTGAGTCAAAGGAAATAAGATCTAAGGCATCTTCTATGTGTTTGTTCTGGCTGAAAGCTTAGAGGATATGTACAGAAGTATAAATTTACCCATTGCCTTTTCCATCACACTGCACTCTCCCAGCCTTCCTCTGTCCAGAGGAGCTTGCTCCTCTTAGATAATTACACGACAGTCCAATTAACAAGGAAACTTTCCATCTTCAGTGCCCAGTCAGACTACCAGATTATTAAAAGCTCCCATTGGCACTGACCTGCACTTTGCTTCGAATCAGAGGGCAACTGCATCTGTGAAACGAACAGAAGGGACAAATTTAATTACTGGCAAAATAACTTGTCAGGATTTCCACTCCTGTTTATTGCTGGAGTGTAGACAAAAGAGTTTGTGGTTTATGCATGAGGTCAAAGAAAGATGGGAAAGGGGCTAACCACAAGAATTTGTTCTGGAAATCACTGCTAATTAAGATATCATGCAAAACCAAGGAACTGCTTCATCTGCCAGCCTCTTCTACGCAGCACAGATCTAAGTCACACTGCTTTTTTGTTCTCTTTCAAGGATTTGACCCTTTTAGCATACAACCTAGGTCCATATAGCATCCTGCTTGAGAGGGGGTAGGTGAAGAGCCTAAGGAATTCAAGTTTTTCCAATTTTACACTTGAAGGCCATTTATGTAAGCACCTGGAAATAGCGATTCCTCCTTCCCAGTGCCTTTGAAAGGCACTTTATTTTAATGCTACAGAAGGGAAAGCAGGCACACAGACGCATGCTGAACATGTGATTCCTTTGATGGGTAACAGCACAGACTCGGTGCTGTCAGAGAGGACTTGAAACCAAATTCAGCAGCAAAGCTAAAGCACTTGGGACATTGAAGCAGAAGTGCTGCAAACCAGCAGCACTTGCTGTGCTGTGCAAACCAGTTGCTGTGGTGCAGTCTCTCATCAGTGGCACAAGGGCCATGGGTACACACAGCTCACAGAGTCCTTCAGTCTGCTCCACTGATGGAGCAGAGCCTCTGGTGCCAGCCGATCCCATTGTTTGCTTTGTTTCAGGATGGACTCCACTCCTTCATGGCATTGTTCAGATGGGGAGGTGGATGGGAGGAACTGTGCAAGTTGGCATAGCAACCTCAGGCTCTGCGCTTGGAGGCTTATGCAACCACGAGCAGGTTGAGGAGGTGGGAAAGGGCACTTCCCTTCTCTCGCACCCTCGTCAACAATTGCTTCACATCCTTGGCAATTAAGCAGAAATAAATGATCTGCCAGAGCTTTGAGCTTCCTGCAAAGCCTCCCCCTTGCCCTGCTTTTCTTTCTGGAGGCTTTACAAGCTTTTGGACAACAGCAGGAGCCTGCAAAGTGCCCCTCACCCCATCTATCACCCATGAGAGCATGACCTGAGAAATGTTACTGGCTTTCCAGGTTTTACTCACCACCAGCAGCCAACCAAGGGTACTTCAGGTACAGAGTGCATGACTAAAAATAGGATGGACGACCCACTGACTGCTGTGCTTTAGCCCTTACACACTCAGCCTTACCAAACCTTGTGCTCCAGGTCTGCACCACAGAGACGCAATGCTGCACCTCCAAGGAGAAGATGAATAGGATGTATGACAGATTTTTGCTCTCACTGCCAATCCAAAGCATGGAGATTTTAGGTTCTCAGTGTTTTCAGGTGAACAGCTCTTCTGTCCTCCCCATTTAAGTGAATAAAAAGGTGAAGAAAAGCCAGGGGTTCTGTTAGCAGAATGAATCTCCAAGATACTTTTCCAGCATATAGTAGTTCATGGGGTTGATTGGAGATTTGCTTCCATCTTGGCTTATTGCATCCTCAGTTATGAGTTTTTTAGACACCGCTAGCAACCGCATCTATCATGCTGGACAAATTTTATTTGTGAATACTGAAAAGGGCAAATAGGGAATGAATCTGATGTTCTCGCTGCAGCTGAGCTATTGTAAACTCTTGCCAGCAGGGAGAGCTTTAAAGTGGACAGATAGGCAGCTTGGTCAGAAGTGCAAAAGGGCACTGCACTGAGCTGAGCATATGGCTGGTCAATAACCACTGCAAGTCCTTGTGGTTTTACAATAAATCTCCTAGCAGCTGATGAGTCCTTAGGATTTGGATCTGTGTGATGAGAAGAAAGAATTCATCAGTTTTATTTTTATCTTAAAGCAGGGAAAGCAACACAGACAACAAAACAAAGTTTTTGTGAATGCAGAGGAAATTCTGTAAGCATCATTGGAATTAATCCTACAGATTCAAAGGTTTGGAAGTAAAGGCAGGTCGTTCCTATTTGCAGTCAGAATATAAATATTAATAACTTGTAAGCCAGTCTTATGATTCAGGAAGAGGTGACTCATGCTTCAAGATGCTTGGCAGGCCAGTATTGACATTGCTACAAACACCTTCAGTGTCCATTAGCACCTAGGCAGAGGTGCCAGGACTTCCCATATAGCCAAGAAGCAAAAAGCCTTGGCTGGGTTACTATCCCTTGGTGCCTTGGCCTGCCAAACATGCCCTGATGTGTTTCTCAGTGAACCTGGCCAAGCCTCTTTAGGATCATCAAAGGTGGTGAGGAGCTCAGACAGTTCTCAATTGCTCTGTGGCTGGATGGCTTTTTTCTATATGGAAATCTTCTCTAGCCAGAGTGCAGTCTTCAGCATTCCCAACACTGAGCTTCAGGGAATTTGTTATATGACATGATGAACCAAAGCCAGCCTATACACATTCTTTTGGGGTACTTCCATTTCTTCTCATCCTCTGGACAGGAGAAAGCAGAGGAAGGTGACAGGAGCTGGCAAGCTCATCCCAGCTATTCTGAAGAAGGATGTACTTATGGAAAGGGAACAGCTACTTGAGCTGCCTTTAACAGCCTTGCCAGCCCTCTGCCCTAACTCCTGTCTCACAACTGTCCTGTCTGTGGCACATGAGCATCATGAAAATGCAAAGGAGAGGGAGAAAGGGACATTCACACCTTGTGCCAGCATCTTTAGAGGGGAAGACTGCTCCTGATAGAGCCTGCCCAGAGCAAGCAGAGATTTGTTGAGTTCACAATGGGGAAGAAGATCATGGTCTGTTCACCAGCACCTGGGCAAACTAACACATGCAAGGCAGCCTGCACTAAAAGGTGGCTTGGGTCTGTAAGCTTCTTTCAGGCTTCCTTTTTGATTAACCCCAGGCTATAAAATGAATATGACAATTGCATGTAGCCCTAAGAATGATGTGGCAGGTACTGTCACCTCCCCTCTGGTCATTGAAGGAAGATACACAGACCTAAGGCGGCAGCGTGCCAGTCCCAATTACAATGAGATCACACAAAGTCATAAATACCAAGAAAAATGTTACAGAACAATTTTCAACTCTTCCTTAAGCTAAAGGTTTTGCATTCCCTAGTTGTCCCACAGGTGCAGTGCAGAGAGGTCATGGAATATCACCTGTATCTGTGTGTGCTAATGGAGATTTCCCCCAGCTTCACTCAGACTGTCAGATCTTGCTACCGACCTCACACAGGCAGCATCTTCCCTCCTCACTGGCCACTGTCTGTCCCAAGAGAGTCTGACACAACAGCCCAGAGTTATTTTATCTAGGGACACCATTGCCTTTTGGGGCTGTGACTGAGCCCAGTGCAGCACGTAGGCCAAGCACACATGGACTGCACAGCCAAGCATGATTTGCTGCCTGCTGTTTCTCCCCACTGTAGCTTTGCCTTTCTCCCTTGCTGTAGCAGCAAGAGTAACCCAGCATACAGACACAGTTAGGAAGTCAATCCCAGGTGTTTGAGGGAGGTGTGGGAGACATGGTGAGTGCCTTTCACAGAGCTTGTTGCTGTTGAAGGAAGTCGACAGGCAATACATTTAAAATGGGCTGAGTGGCTCTTGGCAGGGGTGCCTTGCAGGGGGTGACAGAGGGACAGTGTAGAGATGCTCATTGTTCTCCTGTCTAGCTGCTACCCCCTCAGTCTTTCTGCTCACAAAGAGATTTACCAGCACTCCATGCCAGCCGTTTTCCTGGATTTAGCCTGACAACCAAAGCCACCCTCAGATGAGAGGACAGACAGACTCCTGCACATATCTGCTGCTTTCTATAGCCTGCCATTGTCAGGGAGAATAAAAGAGGATCACGAATACAGTGTCCAAGCATGATGGAATTGAAGTCAGTGGCTGTGGGGAAAGGCTGGCACTCTTGCCATCAGACCTTTAAGGAGCCCTGTAAGACAAACAGATGCCAATCTGTGCTCAATGCAGTGCTTGTTCACTGCAAAACCTCCCTTTGCAGTTCCTCTTTGTCCAGCAAGATAGAAGTGAGCATGCACTTAACAGGGTCCTGTTAGATACTGCACCGCAAGTGTGGCACCATACCACTGTAGGCTTTGTCTCCAGTGGCATTTGGGGGTGGGAAGGGGCAACATTACAAATACTTCTTTCCTCTGCCACCTTCCTGCACCCAAAAACTTCTCTCTCACTCTTTAGCATTGACTCTTACCAGCTCCATGCAAAGTTAGGCACTGGTCCACTTGCTGTAAAGCTCTTCCCTTCTTCCAACACTCGTTGCTCCACATTGGGTACTGCAGACAGCAGGTGTCAGAAGAAAAACAACCATGTTAACAGAAATGGATTTTTCTCTCCACACAGATGGACAACGAATATTTTTAAACACAATCTCAACAAGAGGTGTTAATTTGTACCTCTGTAACCTCATGAGCCTTTCTCATAAGAAAGCAAAAGAACAGATGGATAATATTATGAAACTCCAGGGAGATGGATGGCTGCATAGTGGACATATTTGATCCTTCTCCAGTCCTCAGACAGGACTCCAACAAAGCACTTAATTTATGAAGCCTAGCCTGCAGTCACAACTAACCCTGAGATGTGCAGACCAGTCCAGATTCAAAAGCACCAACCACGGTTGCATCAGCAGCCTAAAGAGAGAAGGGATATGTAGACAAGTCAGTAAGAGCAAATTGTGTCAAATGTTAAATGCTGGAAACAGCAAAAAAGCACAGATGCTCCCTGGGAGGGAGAAACACGAAGCAACAGTGTCTAAAGAGACACCAGAGAGGAATAGCAGGCAGCAAATTGGTCTTGGCCCTGCAGGTCACGTAGAAAACGTCAGCCAGAAAACTAAAGACAGGCAGTTTGGTTGGCATTGCTTTCTGTCACAGGCTTGGAAGGCAACACTTGCTACTTAGGTGACTGTGACCAGCAACCTTACAGAGTAGTGATCTTGAGTGTGGCACTTACCAGAAGGGTACTGGGGAAACTCATTGCTTAGAGTCCAGCTCAGATCACTCTCATCACCCAGAGAGTCACATCTCCCTTTCCTCTCAGTCACACCCCGCCAGAATCCACCACAGGAATCTGTAAAAGAAGAAACCTGTTTTTTGGTTACCTATTTTGCCCTGTTTAGAGAAGGGACAAACCCAGACTGGTGGAAGTGTGACCTGACCATCACATCTCTGATGACTCAAGAGTTTAGGACCCCAAATCTCATTGGGAGTACTCCTCTTTGAAAGTGGGGATGATTGTGATGGACCCTGGAACATTTATTTTCTCTGCTCTCTTGAGTTTGCTCATGTTGATACAATGATACCTCTGCAAATAAAAGAATTATGAAATTTTGTGCATGAGATACCCATAAAGAGACATTCATAAAGCCTTCCCTATAAAATAGCTCCTTTGTGAAATGAGTTACTAAAATAAGAGCATCTCCTACCTCAAATATAGATAGGTTTTTCTGCCCAAGCTAAAGGCAGATGAAAGACTTTTACCTATTACTGTTCCTGTGAAAAGAAGGCAGCAACATTTGGAAAAGGAAATTCATGGAAGAATGGTCCTGAAGAGAGCCTGGAGAAAGCCTGCCATGCTGTATGCTCTTTAAAAGATTTTAAGACCCAAGAGGAAAGAAGATGAATGGAAACAGCATATCATACCTCCTTGTTAAACATAACATCAAAAATCTCCAACTGCCCTAACAATTTCTTTGCTTGGTGGAAATTACCCTTTGTTTGAAAGACACGGCAGCTGTAGATCCATCTCCCCGTAGGTAGTAAGGCCTTTGCATATGGGAAACCTCTAAAATGGGGCAATCAGTAGAGGATATAACCATAGTCCACAAAAGCCCCATGGGTGCAGACATCAAGGAAAAGAGAGAACTGTTTGACAGGGTTTGTGGAGCAGACATTCTGTCCAGTGCCATTAAAGTCTCTGAATGCTGGAATCCATCTGGTTTTGGACTAATCTTCAGGGAAAGTGGCGAAAGCCACTTTGCTTTTTGTTGCTTGTATTAAGTTTGACTGACTCAGACTCTGGGAGGTGCCCTGTAGTGAGCACTCCTCTTCTGGCAAGGAGTTACCATTGCAATAAAAACCAGCCTTTCTTACCCCTAAATAACCCAAGCAGATGCACAGCCCTTCCTTTCATGAACAAAATCCCAGGAGTCCTCCAGGACAGGCTGCAACACATTTCAACCTTCGGACACAGCAGGGCAGGGAACTCCCACAATCAGACATCCAGGTCTAGTCTGCCATTATGAAGATTGCTTGGAGGCAGTGCACATAAATAAACATGGAATGCACAGCTTAAAATGGGAAACTGTCCATCTGACTGGCTCCTGGAATAATTTTCTTTGCTTCCACACTCAGACTCTGGGCAGCTCCCTCCCTGCCCTGAGGTCTGGAGCTATTCTTGGTAGTGTCACTGGATTAATATTGCAGGAAACAGAGAGGTGATGTATGGTGCTGTCAGACATGGACAAAGGAGAGCATGCCCTTCTCCTCGGGAAAGAGACAACAGCACAACGAGTGTGCAAAGGTTTCAGTCAACATTTGTGCCCCCAACGAGGCTAGACTCCTGCTCTTCCAGCATCAGGAATGCTAATCATCTGGGTGAGCTGCTTGTTCCACTACTCCAAGGCTGACTGATACCAGCAATTAAAACTGCCTTTCTTTATGGGGCAATTTGGCCTGGCTACCACATCCCAGGAGCTCAGGCACTTTGGAGGCAGAGTTCAGAGTGGGCTTTGTCATCTGGAGGGGGCTGTAAAGGCCACACTGGCAATGAAGTGAACACTCATGTCACACAGACCCTCTCACCATGTTAACTCGATTAGCATGTGCTTTGTGGTTTTTTTTTCTGCTGTATTTTGTGTTTTCATGCTGCAGATAACTAATTTTCTTGGTCCAATTAGAGTTACAGCTGCTAAAGCCTAAGGCATGACTGGCTGATTGGGTTTTGAAGAATTTGACATTTTGCAGCTAAAACCTTTATCAAGGGTAAGCAGCATTAACCTCTTTTCTTGCTTCCTTTTTTCTCTTTAAGCAATAGAGATTTTCTGTCTCCACCTGGACCCACTGCTCATGCCAGAGTCTGGGCAGCTCGTAATAAATGGTTTCCCCACAGCTTTGCATCCCAGTCCTCCCAGCTCAGCCAGTGAGTGCCCCAGCCTCACTGGGAAGGTAGATCCCTTGCATTAAACCATACACCTGGTGTGAAACAGTCCCAGTGCAAACACAGGCATGGCAGAAACTCCTCTAAATGTCCTGGGTGGGCTGGGGTTCCCATTTGCTGTGGTAGGAGTGTCCTTATCTGCCTGCTCATCCCACCTCCCCAGAGTTGCTGCCACACAGGGGATATAACATATGGATATAACATTCCATGCTTCTCTCCTCACAATCTTGCTGCACTGCACCTGCACACACACACACACCTGTCTGCACACTCACAGGAAACTCTCAGCACATGGGGAGTTAAGGGGACATTACCTTAATAAACAGGCAGATTTAACCCAAGCCAGCAATGCTGCCAGAATGGCCCCAAGCCCAGCTTCGACGTGACTCTGGAAAGGCCACCAGCACATGGATGAACGAGCCTTGGCCTCTCTGGCTTCTTGAAAGTGAAATGCCACAGTGCAGAGAAACAGGAGTCCTTGTCACGGAGCTAATCCAGGCTGGGCAAGAGACACCTTGTCCTAAACCTCCCTCTATGTGATTCATCTGAGAAATACTGGCTTGCAAAGATTGGATTAGGAGTCTTCTTCCAAAATGACAATATCCCTTCACACTCTGTTGTCCACTGAAGGGATTTCTTCCTCTCATCCCACCCAACTTTCCCCATTTTTTAAAAGGGTCTTGAGAAAGAGGCTGCCAGAGCTGTTCTGGGTCACAGTAGTTCCTAAGCCAAAGGAAGAACCAGGGGTCCCCACAAACAGTATTTTTCTGTAGATACAGGCTCACAGCAAGAGTTTGACTTTTAGAAGGGAGAGGAAATCAAATGCTTCAAAATGTGTCTGCTTTGAGGATTAAATCATATTCATTGCAGCCTATTTGTATGTTTAGCACATTTTCTTGGCACAGATATAGATGCAATTCTCATTTCGTTTACACAGCTGCAAATCCCCATCTGAGTTAAAAGAAGAGGGTAAAGACAGAGCCTGTAAATCCACTCTGGAAAAGATATTCAATCTTATAAGTCACAGTTTACACTAGACCTTAGCCACAAGAGACTGAGAGCTTGTCTATTTACTGTTGGAGCGAGGAGGCAGGACTCAGAGGCAGTTTACTTCTAGAAGCCAGTTCTGCCCCCATCTGTAACTGCAAAACATCTCAGCACATTATGGGTAATTAGCTGCTCAGTGGTGAAAGACTGCTGTGGTTTCCTTAGGGATAAACCATATCCTTAGTCTAAGCATTGAATGACAGCCTGGCACCACTGTCAGAGTCTGGCTCGTGAGTGGTCCCTGCATCAGCATACTTGACAACCCAGAAAAAAGACACTTCCCTATTCTTCCAAAGGAAGATTTTAAGCAAAAAACATGTGGGAAGAGATGTATTATGGATACCTGGAACCCTTGGATATACTGGTTGGAGTCACTTTTGGAGAATGCCTTTTCCACTTGCTCAGGGAGAATTTAGAGATGATTCAAAACTGCCACTAAGAGCCCAGTCCTAAATGGGACATGGGGATCAGCCAGTTCTCTCCAGTTTCCATCTCTTCTTTACTAATAAAGCCACCTTGGCGCAATTTCTCCTGTCTGTATTCATTACCGGTAGATTGGATTATTCTTTCAAGACTTTTCAACTGAAATATGGCATTTTACTGACGCCGTGCTTTTTAAACCAGGTCCAAAGAACGTCATCTACATAACATATTAGCCAGTCTGAACATGAACATGGATGTAGTGTTCAATATTAAAGATACAGTAAAAATCTGCTATATAGGTGATAATTCTGGCTTTAACATGTTTTCAACATGTAAAAAACTATACATGCTAATTTTAATACCTGACTTTTACTCCTATTTGAAGCCTGGATCTGGACTCCAGGATTTTCCTGCAAGCCTTCAGACTTGGATTTGGTTTTTGACAGATGAAAACAAATACAAGAGGCTGGCAGGTGGAACATCTCTGTTCAGTACTGGTGTAGTTCAGAAAGCTGTGGGGAAGATGGGCCTCGACATCTCCCAAACACTATGCAGCACACCAGCTTTGTGCAGAGGGTGCTTGAGCACACTACCTGGGAGAGGAGCAGGGAAATCATGGGCTGGGGCAGCACTGTGCTGCAGTTACCACCAAGGTGGTGGACTGATGGTTCCCCAGCCAGTCTGCACTGGTGTAGGTGCTAGTAACAATCCTGTGCTGGGAACAGACTGAGGCCCCTCCTCAACAGCACCCCAGGCACCACCAGAGGCAGTGTGAGAAAAATCAGTTTTTAATATTAAGAGGCAGTTCAAGACACTCCAATACTTGGGCAGGGGAATAGCCTGCTGCCTTGGCCATGAACTCTGTCTGTCCTACATCCCAGCAGCAGGACAGGGCTGATCTGATTCTGGGTCAGCTCTCTCACTGGAGAGTGTGGCCGTGGGAACATCCACACCACATGTATGTTAGCTTACTCCTAGCCTCTGCTGGAACAGATAAACCAGCTGCTGCTGAGGCAAAAGCTGTGTGTTCTTCTATGGACATTTAACTTCACACTTCAGCAGAATAGTGGAGTCCTCACCAAACTTGGCTTCCTCAGCCCTATACAGCCCTTCAGTATTGTATCCCCAGGCACTGACTGCTTACATCTTCTGCCAAGGGTACTTTTCTCTGGCCCAGAGTGCTGACTGCCTGGTGTGAGCCTTGGAGTCATCCCTGGCACTCTGCCCAGCAACCACAGGAGTTTCATGCACCTTCCAAATCTATGGGAACTGGTTCTGAGATGATGTCCTCAGCAATGGCTAATCAAGTGCTTCCCCAGGATCTGAGACTTGATGGTGAGGTGGCATGGAACTTCCATCCAGGACCTTCTGGAGCAAATTTCTTAGATGGGGAGTTTCCAAGTCTAACTTGCCCCCTTAGGAGTTTAATAATGTGTATAAAGACATGAAATAGCCTTTGATTAGGAGCTCCTAACCGCTACTTATTTCTCTGGAGAATTTGGCTGTTTACAGATTTGTTCATTCTTCTGTACTCTCACTCCCAACCAACTGGAGGTTGTTATTTTGGGGCTGCATTCAAAAACACCCACATGGGAAGAACATAAGTTGCTTCACAAAAGTAAGTCATGGTTGTGTATGTGCCTTAAAAGACAGTCAGTCCCTGTCTGCTTCTTGCAGTTGTATTCAAGCACCTTGATCTTTTGCAGTATTTACCCAGCAAGTCAGTCAGAAAAGCACCTGGGAAAGATGGGATGTAGCCATAACTCCCTTTCCAAATGTGTAGTGGCTAGTTTCAGCACTGTCTTAGTCTACAAGGAAACCAATTGCAAACCTTAATTCTCCCAATTAATTGCTTAGACATCTAATTCACAGTGGGCCACCTGGGCAGCTATCTCCTCCTCTCCTATAGCATCTGCCTCTAGCATCTTCTGCCTTTTTCCTCTTCCCCCTCCCCATGCAAGAGGTGCCTGTTATGCCTGGCTGTATCCTATCCAGCTGCCTCCACAGACTGGGGGGAGCAGGGGGACACAGATGGGACAGGCTGTGGAGGCTTCTCTTAGCCTTAAGGATCCACATTCCTTCCTCTGGAGCATAAGAAAGGTGAAGGACCAAGGTTTAAAATTAACAGTTGTCAGGAGAAATTAATTGCTGTAAATTTAAAAAACTGGCTGAACTGGCTATTTGCCAAGAGTGAGAATTTACTGAAGTGGTGGATCACTTTGACAACTGAGATCCCTTTTGCAGCTGAACAACATTTTCTCTGCTTTTGTTTCCAGTTTACATCAGTCCAAGACTTAACCCTCTCAAAACTAAGAGGCAGAAGACTAAGAAACTAAGAAAATAAAAAACTAAGAAGTCTGTTCTTTTCAAATTCTGAAACCCTTTTGAGAGAGCAGAACTAC
>VZTT01022524.1:17690-67126 GCA_013400855.1 Buphagus erythrorhynchus
CGGGCAGAGCAGGGCACAGCGGGGCAGAGCCGAGCTCCGCGGCGCGCAGCCCGCCCAGCGCTCCCCGCCGCCCTCAGCCCCCGCCGCCAAGACGCCGCGCTTCTTGTACCGCGCCAAGGGCGGGTGCCGCTCGGCCAAGATGGGCCGGCAGACGGCGGCCGGCGGGCGCGCCATGCAGCGCTCGCAGAGCCGGAGCAGCCTCTCCGCCTCCTTCGAGGCGCTGGCGGTCTACTTTCCCTGCATGAACTCCCTGGAGGAGGAGGACGGAGGTGAGGGGCCGCGGCACGATCGCCGCAGGTGTGCGCGGGGACCGCGGGCGCTCCGGGCCACTCCAGGGACGGGCGGGGCTCGGCGGCGGCCGCCCCGGGAAGGGCCGGGGTCGGTGCTGGATGGGGGGACGCGAGTGATGGAGAGAGGCTTGGGCTGAGCGAGAGATCGGTGGCACCGTGCTTGTAGCTGGAGAGTGAGGTGTGATTTAACAGATACTGTTTATCGTCGCGTTGGGAAGGAAGTTACTAGCTGAACTTCAGGTATGTTAGGGGGAGAAATAGAGGGTCTTTCCATTCTTTCCATTTTCTCTTAATTCGTACGAAAAATAAACCACGCTTCCTCGGGGGTGCTTTTCTGACAATCTGCGGGTTTGCTCAGGTATCTCTTTTCTGTCATTACAACATAATTCGTACAGAACACCAGAGTGGATCAGGTAAATACTGGCCCCGAGTACCTTTTCCTTAGAGGCAGCAGTGTAGGTGGAAGGCTACCAAGAGAAATGGATTTTCTGTGTAGCCATGCCCCCCCTGCTGATTTGCTATTTGGAATGTGCAAATGTACATACATAGTTAAGCATGGCACCAAACTCTGTCCAGGATGGAAGTTGTCTTTCATGAGTTTTTAGTATACTGGTTTCATAAAGAAAATAATCTGTTGTGTTTAAATATATTTATGTACAGAATGAACTGATGGGTTTTCCCTTGTTTTATCAGAACTAATTAAAGATTTTAAATTCCATTGAGGCTAATGGAGCAAATTGCACTTTCAATAGATTTGAACACTATAAAACAGATACCAACGTCCAGTGCTGCTATACAAACATGTATCAGCTGTGTGTATACACCATTCACGATGTATTTAAAATATCTGCATGTTCATTTATCACCTTCCATGTTTCAGGCTGAAAGTTCAGTGGCTAATGTGTGTCCCCAATCTTTGTGTTTTATCTTTTCATGTGCAAAAGTCTCTGCAGTTTTTTCTCCAAAGCATCTCTCATTTCTGATTGAATCCCAAGGCGTGGTCCCTCACCTTTTCCCTTCTCTTACTCTGGGGCTGGCCAGGTTGCCCCTTTCAGTGGAAAAGAAGTGGCCCCATGGGGCAAACTGTGCTGTCCTTCAGTACTCTCATCTGCTCCCTGCCTTGAACAATGAAGTGAACTGTTAAATATTGCCAGTAGACTGCAGGGTAGGCTTCAGATGGCATTTTTAATATTCTTGATGTGCTAATAAACACTATGGCTGAAAGCACACACTGAAAATATCATAAATTATCCTAAACATGTTTAAGTATTCTTTAAAGGTTATTTTTCTTTATCATTCCAGAACCGTTTTCTTTTTCAGTTCTGAGTTTTAGATACAATAATTGCATTAATCCTGTGTGAAATCAGAGTATTGATTTGTTTTGTTCTACTTGGTTTTCTTTACTTCTCTAAGAAGCATTTAACTTATTACTTGGTGGAATCTGTGTTTGCTTAAAACTGTTCACTGGTTCAAAGAACTGTAAAGTACATGGAAGTCAGTAGAGAAGTATCTGTAAATTTAAGGGTAGTTGTAATTATTTATTTATTTTGTGCTGGCAAATTATTTAAACAGAAGTGTTAAAAGATTGTATACTGATTCACATGTCACATATTGTGTTGATTTATGTTATCTGATCCTGTTTAGATGTAGACTACATTTGAAAATGCATTTCATTATTTCCCATGAAGAAATAGAAATGTAATTGCTATGCAGTTTTGTGGATTTGAGTTTTTGCTACCTCAGTTTAGACATACCAGTTTACAGAGGGAAGGGCAGGCTAAGATCATTTCCCAAGTGTTCTCAGTGGGATTAGAAAGAAAAAAATGTGTTTTCTGGGTGGCAAGTCACCTCTGCACTCAAATTGGAATTTGTTGTCTTTTGAATGTTTATGCAGTTATATTAATGTAATGTAATTAAAGCATTTGGACTCCCATGTTCACATACAAATGTTCTTTTACAGTTCAATCTGAAAAAGATAAACCCACTTCATAAGTTAGCTGTCCTCAAGATGTAGTTATTTCTGCATGTGGTGGATACCTTAAAAAAAAAGATAACCTGTTACAATGGTGTTTTTTATTTTTTTTTTTTTTACATTTCACACTCAGTCATATTTTGAATACAGATAGAAAATCTGACCTGTTGAGGCATTTATTTGAGATAGTCTCTTGAAGACTTTGGTTTATTGACTGCTGAAATGAATATACTGGCCCAGAGGAGTATCCTTCTGTGTGAAAGAGCATGAGTAGTGTCAAGTTCGGAAGTAATTTAGTAGCAAGTAGCTCAATACAACATATTAATAATTTTTGAAGCTATTTCTGAACATGATGATTATGAAGATCCCTTTACATGTTGGCTGATTAAAGGAGACCTCTTAAGACCTGGCATCCAAGTTGTGATGTGGGCTGTGGAAAAACTGCTGTTTTCAGTTGATAGCTGTGAATTTGAATCATAGAATCATCAAGGTTGGAAAGGACCTTCAAGAGCATCCATTCCAGCTGTCCACCCAGCACTACCACTGTAAACCCTGAACCCCATCATCCAGAGCCAGATCCAGATGCCTCTTGAACATCTGCAGGGATGGGAACTCCACCATCTCCCTGGGCAACCTATTCCAATGCCTGACCACCCTAACAGTGAATTTTTGTTTCTAGTATCCAATCTGAATGTCCCCTGTCTCAGTTTAAGGCCTTTTTCTCTCATCCTCTCACTGCAGGCATGGCATAAGAGACTGAACCTCACCTCACTACCTCCTGTCAGGTGCATGTAGAGAGTGATGAGGTCCCCCTGAGTCTCCTCCAGGCTAAACAAGCCCAGCTCTCTCAGCTATTTCTCGTAAGACGTGTTTTTTAGAGCATTGCTGCCTTTCTCTGGACACCCTCCAGCACCTCAGTGTCCTTAGAGGACCCAAAACTGAACACAGTACTCGAAGTGTGGCCTCACCAGTGCAGAGTACATGGGAATTTGTCATGGCTAGGCCTGAACTTGCCATAGTTGGTCAGGTTTGCAGTACAGGGAGCTGCTATTTAAAATAGTGTTTCTTACCTGCTGATCAGTTGAGATGAATCCTTCAAGTTTATGCACGTTCATATATTTAGGAGTTTATTATTCTTAGCCACATCTAGTAAAAGGTTTTAGAAAATAATTATTTGCATCATCACTTTCTTTCTGGCATGTCTGCATGTATACACACAGGACTAATGTGGTGCCAGAGAAAACTATTTATGTTGTCAAAGTATGAAGAATTTTAAAGAGGTGTCTTTTGCGTTTTATTTTGTTAGATTAATTGGTGATAAAATATATGGCCTGCATACTGAAATGAGAATTGTCAAATAACACTTGGAACAGACTTAAATTATATGGAAATTGTTGAAGAGGTATGGTAACAGACTACAAATCAGTATCCGTATGAATGCTCTTGAAGCATTTCAAGCCTTATATTTTTTTCTGAAATCTTGGCTTTGTTGAAATTAAAGAAATTTTGTGATTGTCAAAAGGTAAGAGAATTTCCAATGTAAATGCATGTGATATCCTTTTAGATGTCTGTGTAGTCATGCACATGATGTATTTACAAGTAGTGCACGAGTATACTAAACTTTCCTGTGAACAACTGAGTGAATGAGCTCTTATGTAGAAGAAGTTTACCGGAGAAGGAGTTATCCAACATGCAGAGAAAAGAGAGGCTCAGAGCACATGATGTGATTACTAGAAAGCCTACGTCTGTTTTTGTGAGTGGGACTGGTAACTCAGAGCTTCCTCAAATTATACTGTGTATTGTTTACTGCAATAAACTTTCACTATGGTTTCCTTTTTATCCTCTACATACACTCACTTCTGATTTGCATTGTTATAAACAGTTAAATAGCACATTGCCAGGAATGCAGCTGTGGAGCTGCTGGTCATGGCAAGGTCTGTATGCAGAACTGTGCCCACCAAAAGGGAGTATATTTCAATTTAATATCTTCTTTTGCCAAAGTTTTTGGGTGGTAGTAAAGCTATGAGATTGAAGGGGAAAGCCAAATGCTTTGCAGGTGCTGAGGACAATTCAAGAGATAATTTATGATAATTTAAGACATAAATTAATTCAGAAAGAACTGGAAAGCATCTTGGTCTCCCAGTATGTTAGAAAAACAAAAGGCAATTTAAAAAAAAAAGCCACAGAATGTTCTTCAGTCCAAGACAATCATGGCAAAAATAGCAAAAATTAGTTGCGTTAGCTGAGGAGAAATTACATTACAGTTTTGCATATTAATGTCTGCTGAAAGAGGTATCTGAGCATTGCTGCAGGAGTTCAGCAGGAACAGAAGCACATTATACTCTCCTGTCACCTGGCTGATAACTAGCTGAGAAATTTGCTGGAGGGGTTGTTCGATCCCACATAGGTGTCAGGGGGAGTGCTGCCCCTGAGTGAAGGCTCAGGACTTATTTAAAGGTATGCTGAGCTGCTCAGTTGAGCATTGGTGATGGCTTCAGTGGCATTTCTCACTGATTAATCACTGCACATTGGTAGAGCTGGAATAAAACTCAGCAGTTCCTGGATTCTGTTCCTGTGGTTAGACCGCCAGATCACAGTGTCCCTCTGGAGGTCCCAGTAGACAATAACAAGCAGACAATAATTTGACCAGAAATAGAAAATGGGGGAAGTAGTAACAATAAATTCATTAGCGCAGTAATTACTAAAGTGAAGAGAATTCTGCACATGAAGTAGTTATCCTTCAAAATTACCATCTTAAAAAGAATAAAGTAATATAGGAGTATCAGGCTATGAAGAAAATGAGAATAACTACATCATCTTGGGGGAATTGGCCTACATTTTGGCCTTGGTGGTAAAGATGACCTTGTTTATGTGGAATGTTCATAGGCAGAGCCAAGAAAGGATATGAAAGAAGGGTATAATGCCCTGGTACAGGTTATCCACTGGAAGCGATGAAGCTTTAAAGATCTTGACTCTATTGATGCTAGCACATCAGAGATCATCTGCTGCACATTGCATACAATGGTGGGGTCACTCATCCTGGAGGATAAAAAGCACTCTGAATTGCAATAATAATTTTTCTGTAAGAATCTGCATGACATTTAAGTTTATAATTGATAATTTTTTCTGTTTGCTATTAGGGACAGTTCAGGGGCTGACTTGAGTCAGCCTTTCCATCATGGTAGAGGGTCTGTCCCATTTCTGCAGCTCCATGGGCTGAATTCCACGGTAAAGGCAATATAGCAGGCATTTTGAGCAAGTCACAAGTGTTTTTACCAGTTATACTCAGGTACTATACTAATGAAATGGCTGTAGATGCCAAGATTGATAAGACCTTTAAAAAAAAATAAGCATTGAAAAAACTCTGCTGTTGCTGGCAAAGAGTGTGACAAAAAATCACATGTACTCTGGAAACTAAGGGAAAAGTAGAAGAAACTGCAGAAAGATTGACATTCAAAGCACAACATACTTCAACCTGAGTTAGAAATGCCCAGTAGATTTTTCAAGCTGTATTTCTCTTACAGTTGTGTTTCTCATACAGTTGTGTTTCTCTTCTGAGCTGCTGGTTACACTGCAGCATGTACCTGAATAGCTGACAGATAATTCAGATACAGCTGGAGCAGCAGCAGTGAAGCTACAATGTATGATAGGTTGCATCTCTGGTGGTACCTACATAAATGTGTAAAAACCTGTCTCATATCTACGTGCTGTAATTGTCATTTTTCAAGGTCAAGAGTGTAATCAGAGCAGCAACACACTGTGTTGTCATTGTTTCAATTTGGAGAGGTAAATAATTAGCAGCAGTAGTTTGAAAATGGGTCATTACAGTGTGAAATTTGCTCAGTTTTTTGTGAACTGATTATTTAAATAAAGGTATTTGCATAGGATCATTAGTCATCTTAGACAAAGCAAAGGAGGAAGACCTGTTTCTAATTTGTGTAATCTCAGTAGCCATCCAACTTCTTGGCACCATCTACCTCATTAAGCCTTAATAGAGGGTGTTGAATTGTTTAAGCACATTTGCTACATCATTTAAAAATACTGCCCAGATCTGTCTGATAGTATATGCAGTGATCCTTGCTACAATAAAAATAATCAAGGTTAGGGTAAAGAATAGTGTTACTGCCATTATCCCATATTTTAAAAGTATCTTTCACTTCATATAATGCAAAAAAAAAAAAAAAAAAAAGCAATTCTAAGCTCCTCAATATATGTAATCTTTTCTGTTTAAGCATTTTTTTCTGCTTTTGACACTGCATGAAATAATGGTTATTAATAAATACATAAGAATGGTACACATCCAGAAAATTGAGTGTCCCTGCAAACATAAAAACATCTCTTAAAACTGCAGAAATGGTTTCTGTTTACGTTAGATGATCATACTTTGTCACTGACAAAATCAGAGACTGGATGTGAAGAGTTCCTGTGATGAAGATGTACACCTATCTAGTTATTCTTTATATAAATTGTATACAAAATTAGTATGTAATTTCACAAAATTAATTGCTCTGTTTTTCAGGATTTTAATGGATTGGGGATGAAACTGATTTCCCACTGCTTTGTGCTTTTTGTAGTTGTGTAGATTGTTGTACAGGATGTACAAAGTGGATATAAAATGCTACCATTCTGTTTTGACACATGCACAAAATATGCACAAATTATTATAGATCTATTACATTTGAATGATGAGAACATCTTTGTGTGGAGATCATAACTGGTCTCAATGAGGGCTCCTGAAGAACTGTTCATTCAGGTCACCTGTCACATGGGACAAACAGCTGTGGGCTACAAAGCCATGTGCTTTTTGTTGTCGTATCTCTTTGTGCAATGGCTTTTGGCAGGTGAATCTTCTGACCACACCTAAAAAACTGATGGCCTTATCAGTAACAGAAACAGAGACTTCTGCAGTGCTGCTGGAAGGGCCTGAGTGGCTGTGTGTAGTTCTATTCCTGATCTGCATCTCACTGTCAAGATCTGTGATCAGCACCTCTGTGCTGTGATTCTGTATATACTAATTTGGGGTTACCAGGAGTGTTATTTAGCACAGATACTGAAAACAAACCCTAGGGTGTTCAAGATGGTTGTGTCTTTTCTATATGTAGCATGTGATTCTGAATAATAATGCTGGGGATACTAAAGTTTCGGGAACATTAAGTACTTACTGTGTGTCTAGGAAAACAGCTCTTTGTTTTCAGTTCAGTCCTGTAAAAATATTTCATAAACCTTTTTGGGAACATAAAGCCATAAGTTGAAGATCCTAAAGAGATGGATGCCACACACAGACAAAAACAGTTTCTCTTTTCTGATGCTCTTAACATTTTGCTGAAGGATCAGTTAAGACTGGACAATAGACATCAGAACAGCAGTGAAATTAAAGAGGGAGAATACACCTTTAGACACATTAAGATGTGGGATACAATAAGGAGCAGGTGCTTACCTTAAACCACAGCATTGCTCAGAAGCCACGTGTGGTAAACTGACTTCACATCACGTGGCCACAACAAGGCATGGAGCTGACTGAACATATGACCAGCCTTACCATGGCAGGGAAGTAGAATGCAGATAAAGAATGCTTCAATCTGGCCAGGAACAAATGAGATTCATGATAGTTGCCTCCTGGGTCCTGTAGGAAATTCATCAAGAATAGGATGCCAAATCTTCTGTACCAGCCTTCGACCAGAAGTGCAAGCAACAGTTTTGCAGTTGACTATTGTTGATTTTTTAATTCAGCTCTCTCTTTTACATTTTCTTATGTGCTATCTTAATTAACCATGCTTCCATCGTGGCCAGAGGAAGAAGCAAAAAGAATAGGACAAGAGTGAAAAAGTGTTTCTTGACCACGAATGAAGAACTAGTGAGGCCTCCAAGAAATTTAAAAATGCATGGGCCAGACTGGGGCTGTCAGCCCAGACTCTCTCACATTTTCCAGACCTGACTGCTCCTATACTGAAGAGCTTTCTTGCTGAAGGCAGCTCTGCTTTGGGCATATCAGGCAGGCCATTCCTATCCCAGTCAAAATTTATCAGTATTTTACATTCAGATACTCATGGAAGCAGGAACTAGAATGCAGATATTCCCTTCTTCCTTACAAGTAAGAGAAAGCCCCTGGTTACAGTTTCCCCCTGGTTCTGAAATGCTCTTTGAGTTTCAGAAATGCTGACAATGTGTGTTGTGAAAATGTCCATCAGAAGGACTGTAACACAAAACTTCATAAACTGATTGTTAGCACTGGCCTATGAGAATCAGTGAAATGAGCTCAAACTCAACTGACAGTGGAATCTGGGTGTCCCAAATCCTGCTTAAATTAATAGATCCTAAACCATGTCTTCTGCTTGGGGTCTGTGGGTAACACAGAGAAAGAATGAACTTGGCTGTGCTTCCTAATGCTTCAACAAGATCTAAATGCTTTGTTCAACGCATACAAAACTTGGGCTGCCAGAGAAACAGCTGTGTGGCTGCAAGGGAATTTGAAACCTACCCTTGTCCCCCTTTTCTTCCATAGGTTCAAATTTTCTTAAACTATCTTTTATATGTTAAGCAGTTGTTAACATATCCAGAGCAGGTAATGAGGTATGTAAAGAATTGTAGTCTTAAAAAATGGGCACTTAAAGGCAGCTTATTCTCTTTGTGGATCTAAGTCATGATTTGAGATGGCAGTGCTGAAGAAGTTTTTATGCAGCGTTTCCAGTGAGGTGGGGAGAGCAAAGAGCCACCTCAAACACTTCAGTATGTTTCTGAAGCCACAGCTGCTCTGTGCTCCATACAAGTCCTACCAAGAGATCACATAGCAGCTGGGGACTGGCATAGCCAGCCTGCCTGTGCCTGTGCCATGTCCCCTCTTGGCTCTGAGCCTGCTGGGGAGCAGTTGTAGGAAGCTCCTGCTGAGAGCAAGCTGAGAGCTCTCGCTCTCACCACCAGCAGAGGATTTCAGCTGGCTGGATCCCACATAATGTAAGGTAATCTGTTGCATTCACTGCAGTTTTTGACTTCTCCTCATTTGCTGTTGAAGATTGTGTCAGTAGTTTTGCATCTCTAATTTGTAAGTGATTTTCACTCAAAGCTGTGGGAACAAATAATTCCGTGTGTAACTTAGAAAATGTAGCCTGCAGAGTCTATTTGCAGTAACCATATTAGTTAAATTACCAGTGTTATTAACTGTAAGAATGAATGTGCTTTCATAAATACCAAAGCAATTATTTCTGGTAATTTATTCCACTCCTTACAATATGGCTGCAAGAATCTGAACTAGTGTTTTTCAGATAATATATTCCATATTTTGTGGTGGGGACTTGAGAGAAATTTCTTTTTGCTAGGGTGATTAGCTTATACTAATTTGGAGAACATTTTCAATGTTCTTTATTAGAGTTTAGGAAATGGTGAGTAAAACGAATTTGATTGTAGGTACTCGGCAACATAACAACAAACTACACTTCTAGACTCTTATTTCCATATCTTTTCATTCGGTAAGATCAAAACAGCATGCATAACATGAGTGTTTAAGTATATATACTTTAGGATTATAAAACCAACCTCCACTTTTAGAGTGACACCAATTAGATATTTATTTCTGAGTGAGTGGTGCATTCCCAAGTTACTAATCTAGCTAGAGGTTAGTATTGCCTTAGTTGGGTTCATTGAACTGTATGCTTGTGTTAACAAATACCTTTTCCAAAATCTGTCTTGAAAGAAAAAGAACAACTTTAAATCATGTGTTTTATTTGTTCCTTTTGATTTGGGTCCAGTATGGAATGCAGCCACATGAGTAGTTGAATTAACACAAGAGAGAAGGTTTCAATTTCCAGGCAGGAATAGGGGGAAACAGTTTGGCTTTAGTAGAATGATGTGATCTTCAACCAGATGCTCCACCAGCTACAGCTTGGAAGTATGGCACCAAAGGCTATTTCTTAGAGCTGAGTAGATACTTTGTGGTTTCATTGTTCCTTGAAACCTTTTAAATTTTTAAATGCTGAATTTATGAAACATAAATTATGGATGGTACAAATACTGTCTTTGCTTTTAAATTGTTTGAGGAATTGTAGGATTATTTTTGATTTATTAACATTTTTCCAGGGACAAATATATTGCTACTATTAGGGGCAATCAGGTGGGGATATTTCTCATATATTATTATACAGTAGTTTAGCCAAGTTTCATCTGAAAGAATATTCATGTCAAAAGCAGTGGCTCAGGAGTCACGCCACCCAGATCTGGGTCTTCTGTTAATTCTATTCCAAGTTACCATTTTGCTGTTAAAATCTTCAGTTCTTACTTCAAGATGCATCAACATCATGATTAGTAGCATTATTGATGAAAGGTCAGATCTTTCTCTTTGGAGACCATTCGAGAGCGCTGCGTGTTTCTGTTGAAAATTGGGAAATAGTTATTCACATATCCTCCTTTCAGCCCTCCTTAAATTCTGTGTTAAGGTCAAAATAATTACTGTTTACCACTCACTTATACAGAAGTTGGATATACTGCACATGCCTAACTATCATGCTGTATCAAAGTCGTATCTTTGTGTGCCTGTTGTCATGTGAACCAGACCATTTATTTCAGTTAAAATGAATGTGGGAAAGTAAAACTGCTTTAAAATAAGGTTTAGAGGGTTGCTATTACCACATGTGCCTCTATGAAGACTTGAATGGCAGTTGCACAAGTTCTGCCTTGATTTCTCAGTAAATTGAAATGCAATGAATGTGTTCATTTTTTTATTCTGTTCTTCTACAATGAAGGTATATAGACATACTTCTAGTTCAGAAAAAAAAAACCTGCCTTAAAAATTAATAAAAGTTGCTATATACTCCCTCACATACTACATAATCAAACATATATTTCTCCCAAACTCCCAAATCTTTGAAAGACATTTGAAGATCCTGAAGAATCATGCAAGATGGAGATGTTCTTTTAAATTTGCATTAGGGACTTAATGTTTACAATAATGAATTGAGAATGCCCATCATGCAATGAGGCTGAATGAAAATGAATGCTTACTCATCAGAAGAGTTCTTAGAACAGAAGATTAATATCCTGTGGAGCTTCAGAGTTGTATGCCTTTCACATGTAACTATGATGCAGTGTACCTTTTTCTACAAAACTACAACACAATATTTTCCTGGCAGTTTGTGGGAATATTTCTTTGAAATGAGTGCTTGTATTTTAGAACAGCTCTGGACCACTGTTGGAAGTCAGCTGTCAGCTTTCATTAGTTGAATATAAATAGTAAACTAGCAGGCACTTGGAACAGTGCAGCCCAAAAGAAATGAAATTGTTGATTTCTGACCTTCATTTTTCATATGTTGTAGTAGCCTGGTAATGTTTTATTTGCATTTTTTACATCAGGTATTGATGGGAATTTTTAGAAATAATTTTGATGCAGTAAAATTTATTTTTTCATTCTTCTGGGTACTGAATTAATTTGGGTAGCTGAAGTTCTAGAGGTAAATTATTACTTCTATTATGATTACTCTTTGTATGTACTGATTAATGATCTTAAGGAATAGAAGGCTTGTAATAAGCAATATGATTTGAACCACTCATGATACTGCTGTAGAAATGTCTCACTGCTGCTAAATACCGCAGTTATTAATCTTTCTTGACAAGGAGACAGTGGTTTTCAAGGTATTTTTGGTGTCTAGTTCCCACTTCACTACATTTCCCATGTTCTTTATTTGACCTAATACTCCTCCTGACTGAAGGGCCTGGGAGATTTCAGCCCACGCCGCAGCCTGTAGGACAGGGACAATGAGTGCACACATGGAAATTGAGGTCTCTCCCATTCCCTGTCCGAGGGTGCAGACCTTCCTACTCTAAGCCAGTCCTTGTGCTCACACATTCCCCCTGGGGTGTGATAGTCCTGATCCCAGGACGATCTCCTTCTTTTGCTCATTTCCTTTTTCAAATCCCTAAAACCTCACCAACCTCACAGGTCCAGAAGTTCTTCTGACCTCTAGTACATGATGAAGCAGAGAAGGTGTAAAGGGTGCAAGTGCTACAAACAGCTGCAGAAGGAAGTTGAGTCCATCGATATTCTAGGATATTGGATATTACTCTACCCTCATTGTATCAGTATTTAAGAATTGTTACTATTTGTTATAGTGTATTTAAAGTTCTTGTTCTTTTATAATATCAGTATATTGCACATCACTGTGCTGCGCTCAGAGGTGTATTGAACAGATTAAAAGAAATCAGTATGCAGAATTCCTTACCCCATTGCAGGGAACAGCATTTAAAATCAGAAATGAAGTGGAGTGGCTGTCTTATTCATGAAAGAAAAACTGAGGCTTCATTCCTGCTCATTTCATCCAGTTGAGGTCTTGATCAAAATTCCTACACTAAAATGCTATTATATTGTTTGAGTATTTTTTCCCATCTGTCACATTGCTGTTTTTACAAGTAAAATTAAACTATGCAAAGAGATAGAAAAATTTTTAATCTCAGAGGTGATAATAGAGTTTCATATTGTGCATAAAAATCAATACTGTATATGTTAAATATAAATTTAAATTTATCAGCTAGTGAATAGAGAAGAAAGCATGGGAAGGGTACTTGATTTGTAGTTTATTATCCTCACTAATGTATATCTGTAACTTGATTTAGGAGATAATGACCCAATGTTTTTAAAACAATAATTAATCTGAATTAGAACATTTCTCTGCAGGTTTTGACATCATGGTAACATTTTAATTGAATTCCTAAGAGGGATTTATTCATCCAGGGAAAATATATTTTAAACATGCTAGACTATGGATTGTTTAAATCTGGTTACTGCCGTGGGCAGACTTGTATTGTCTGACCTTGGAAAGCAGATGGTGATAGAACTAAGATCCTGTAAAAGAGATTTATGATGCTGTTTGCCTGTTACTAAAAAATTGATAATTTTTAAATGGAAGTTTTGTTACAGGTCAGTAATTTGTGGCTCTGAGTGTGCCTTGTGGAGCAGGGGTGTGCATGGTTGCCCAGCTGTGGCAGCAGAGTGGCACGGGGGCTTCTCTTTTGTCTCTAACAGAAGCAGGGGGCAAGAAGCTGCGGAGCACGGTCCAGAGGAGCACGGAGACAGGGCTGGCCGTGGAGATGAGGAACTGGATGACTCGCCAGGCGAGCCGGGAATCAACAGATGGGAGTATGAACAGCTACAGCTCTGAGGGAAAGTAAGCAGCATTTACAGCTGTGGTTTTCTGACATTTCTTCATGAAACTGGTCATTAGAGAGAAGCACAGTGAGTTCTGTAGGTCCTGTTCAGTCATAATTCCCTTCACAAGCCAGTGTCATTGATGGACTAAGCCTAAGTCTTCCCCTGTGACCAAAAGAGTCTCCCACTGTTGATGCAGGAAGGAGGAGGATCATTTCTGCTGTGCCATGAGAAGGGCACATGGTGGGTCAGATCGTCATCATGAGGTGTGTCAGGAGGGAAAGCAAGTGCAGTACACCAGGTAAAACACAGATATGGACAAGTTGTCTTCCAAAAACTCCTGGCATACGTCAGCGCTATGCATAGCAAAGCATTTCCAAAGCATTTCCAGGTGTCATTCACTGGGATCAAGAGTTTTTCTAAGATTTTGCTGTTTTTAACCTGAAGAAATTATCTGGGCAGAAGTACGAGTGTGTCATGTATCATGGTTCTCATAAAAGCCCAAGTTAAAAACTTCTAAGTGATATATCTGAGACATTTCCCAGAAAAGTCTTATTGTTGGTTGATTTATTAGTGGTATTCACAGCACGGGACAATACATCTATGCTGCACAATATATCTTATGTGTCCAAGTTGATGCACTATATGCATTTGAGATGGACATTTCTTAATGATTGATCATTACAAATTTCATTAGTTCTTGTTGCTCTGTAATGGGTCACAGATAGTTTATGGCAAGCATTTTAATTTTAAGTTACTTTGGCCATTTGCCACAAGGGATTTCAATTCTGTTATTGAATAGATGTCATTCTCAAAGACAAAAACAAAATATTTTGAATGAATGGCAATTTTGAAAGTAGACATTAGACCAGTATTTGGTCTAATGTCATCATTCCACTGCGTACATTTGATATTTAGCCATTGAATTCAGTAACTGAGAACTGTGAGCAATTTAACCTTCACGTAACTAAGTGGTAAGGGTGTATGTTAGTATCTTAATGAACTGGTCTCATATGAATACTTTGATAATTAACAGTGGTCTTTAATGCATTGGAAAAGGAGAACATGATGGAAGAATACAAATTTGGAAGTTATTGAGGAATAGTGCTTTCTTTACCTGTTTGTTTATATGCTGGGGGATAAATTGCTCCTTGTTGAACACTGTAGGATTTCGAAAATTACAGTAATTGTTTTGTAAGTTCCTTATAGTACTACCAAACCCACAGAGAGTAAGTGCAAAATAAACAAAAAAGAAACCTGAGCCAAAATAAAACAAAAAACAAACCAAACGAATAAAAAACACAAACAGATCAACAAAGGGCAAATTTAAGTGTGTGTTTTTTTGGTTTCTTTTTCAATATTATTTCTAGTTTGATCTTCCCTGGTGTGAGATTGGCTGCAGACAGCCAGTTCAGTGATTTTCTGGATGGACTTGGTCCTGGACAGCTTGTAGGACGACAGACTTTGGCAACGCCATCAATGGGTAAGTGTTTATGTCCTCTAGATATGATATTTTCTATTTGGTCAGGTAATTAGAATATAAAATTTATCTAGATTCCCTTTAAATATGGATTTCTCTTGTGGTTTTGAACAACCCACTTAAAACCAAAGCTGTAACCTCGGCCAAATTTGAATGTAATCATGGATGCTTATGAAGAAATGCAAAAGTATAAAGTTGCTTTGAAAAATTTGGCCTTTTCTGAGTCTATCGACCTCTTCTTCAGTTTTCCATCTTTAAAAAGGGGCTAATGACACCAAACTTTTCTCTGAATCACTTGGATAATATTGTATAAAAATTGGTAATTTAGGTGCAAAATATTTGTTATTGTGTTTACAGGCTTTTATATTCACAAGTTACCTTTTCATAACTTGTCTTAAACTAGAGACACAGTGAAGAGAATTCAAGCAGTTTTAGAGAGTTGCTTTGTATTAATTCCCTTACTGCCTCTTTTTTATATTGAACTCTTAAGAAATAGAAATTAATTTGAAGTAGCAGAGGCATGGAAGATGGGAGACAAAGTGTTATTGCAGAGGTTTTAAATTGTTTACTAAGATAAACAGCAGTGAAGAAGGTAAATATTAAATTATCTAGTAGTGTTAAAATCCAGATCATACTTATTGATGGAAAACAGATGATACAAGTCACCACATATTCATCCTAGAAATTTTGTCAACATTTCATATATTAAAATAGTTCTGAATTACAATTCTGGGATTTCTTTTTCTTATCTAGGAGATATTCAGGTGGGAATGATGGACAAGAAAGGACAACTGGAAGTAGAAATAATCCGAGCCCGTGGCCTTGTTGTAAAACCAGGTTCAAAGACACTGCCAGGTAAGGAAGAAAAACCTTAGTAACAATCTTTGCACAGGGCCAGGGTTTGGACTTGATGATCCTAATGGGTCCCTTCCAACTCAGTGTATTCTATGATTCTATGACTCTAAGAATAGCATTCTACGAAAAAAGTCTGTGGCTTTTCTGTCAGATTTTTCATCTCTTAACTAATTCAAATCTCAGTAGATTACAATGTTGTGTACTGAAATGCATACTGTATTGAAATGATAGACCAACAATCAGCCCAACTTCAGGAGGAAATTAAAAATCAGGCTGCCAAAAGACCCAAAAGTATTTTTGTTAATGCAAAGGCATTCATTAGTTACATAGTTATGGGGTTGAAAGAAAGGTATATACTGAAGGTTTTATATAAGAGTTTAGGAATGAAGAGGGAATTAAGAGATGTGGAATAGGTATCCACTCAAAAAGTAGACCAATATTTGATACTTACTCCTTATTTTGTAATCTGATGTCCTGTAACACTATGTAAAAAGGACAATATAATGATATTTTTAGCAAGCTCTTCTGCCGAAATAGAAATTGTGTCAGAGTCTTTTCTTCACTGATTTTCACCTTGTAGATAATTCTAAATTATTAACAATTTGGAGCATTGATCCAAATCTCACCAAAGTCATTGCAAGTCATGCATTTACTTAATAGGCCTATTTTGCATATTGTACAGTATAGGGATGCTATATATAGGAATACCTGATTTTTTCAGGTCAAAATCTGAATTGTTTCATGGTATAAGAGACATACAAAAAGAAGTGAAGAAAAAAATACACCCAAGGAAAAAAGTAAAGAAAATGCATGGATGCTTTGTATGGGAATAATTGTTAATATTGCTTGTGGAGATTTGTTCTTATAAGTTATTTATCCTTTAAAAGCAGAATTTTATATGGTGATAGAAAGTGTGTGTGTTACACAAAAAAATCTGGACTTCTTCTTTACCTACTGTTCTCTATTTTCATTCTTCTAAGCACCATATGTAAAGGTGTATCTATTAGAAAATGGAGTCTGCATAGCCAAAAAGAAAACAAAGGTAGCAAGAAAAACGCTGGAACCACTTTATCAGCAACTTCTGTCATTTGAAGAAAGTCCCCAAGGGAAAGTTTTACAGGTAATTTGCATAAATATTCCTCTGAACCTGAAAATGACACCTGTACAGTTTTCACTGAATGAGTTTCAACTTGTTTCAGGCTTCATTTGTCAAAAATTCTCATATTTCACGTACTTGCTGAACAGATAAACACAACAGTAATAGCTATTTATGCAAGTAGAAACTGAGTATGCAGTTAGAAGTGAGCAAAAGTGAATTATAGATTATTTTACTTCTTCTGTATGTGTGGGCTCCTCTCACTGGGTTTTCTCTGGTATTGTGGATAACTGCAGTTTGTGCTCAGATCATTTCTGTCACTGCATCATGATTAGTACGCACAGAACCAAACTATGTCAGTTGGATATTTCAGTAATTAAATAAGCAGAGATTTTTGACAAATCAGATTAAAGCTTTTGACATTTTTGCTGAAATTTTGCTATTTTCTTGTGTTTCTTCTCCTAACAGATAATTGTTTGGGGAGACTATGGACGTATGGATCACAAATCCTTTATGGGAGTGGCACAGATACTTTTAGATGAACTGGACCTGTCCAACATGGTGATTGGGTGGTTCAAACTTTTCCCTCCTTCTTCCCTAGTAGACCCAACCTTAGCTCCTCTCACTAGAAGAGCTTCCCAATCATCTCTTGAAAGTTCAACAGGACCTTCGTATGCTCGCTCATAGCAGCTGTGAAACTGTCGTCATAGCAACCAGCGTTACAAAAAAATAAAATTACAGGTCGCAAACCCTGGTAACACTGCATGCTTAATGTTGTGTCTTCTGAGCCTGTTTCTAGGGCTGCAACGCGATCCTGTGTTCTCAAGGAAGTTGCACACATTGTGCCCTACGGAAGGCCCTCAGGTGATGGACTGAAATCATGAAGAACTGATAGGTTTGGAGTTCAGGGACTCAGTTTTGGTCCAATCTGAAGCCATGGACTAAACTAAAGAAATCAATCTGTTTCATGCAACAAAAGTCCTTTTCAATGGCATATCTGTTTTGTTGCTCCCATTTCTTTATTTATCTGCCCTCCCCTCCTGAAGTTTGGTTATGCCACAGAAACGGAGTTACCCTCCCATGAAGCCACGTTACAAGTCAGTGGATTAGCAGACATTGGAAGAAAAGAAGAATCTAAGGATGCTGGAAAGGTCAACTGACACTTGCAGCAGTTGCTTGAGATCTGAAAACTCTTCATATTGAAAAGGTTCAAGACTTAAAGTGGCAGGCTTCATACCTCCAGCTGTTCACACAGTGAACCCCAGACATAATGGACTCCCTGAAAAATAAAATTCTGTGGATATACTGTACTGTATGAAATTAAGAAACTTTTTTGCATGGACACAGATTTAGCTGAACACTTAAATTATTTTCTTGGGGCTGCAACTTGCGAGGAAAAAAAGAATAAATCAGCCATTTTCAACAGTTTATATTATTTTTAAAAATAAATTTCACTAGTGCATGGTTTTAAAGGAAGAGAATGCAACAGGGTGATAAAAAGACACACCACGTTTATCATTCTTTAAACCAGTCATGGTCTGTGTTTTTGCAGACTTATATTAAAAATAAAAAATAATTTCTAGCAAATATTTAAAATTCTGTTTATGTGACAAGAAATAAGTGTAATATATTAAATTTATTTAAATGTAAAAGGTACAAGCCTTGTAAAGTTCAACATAATGTGCAAATTGTACACTTCTTTTACCTCCTTCTTTCTCTATCTGTCCTCCCAACCTCCCTTCTTCCTTTTGCTCTTTTTCCCCTCTACCTCCCAGGATGATCAGCATATTCTAAAATGGCTACCTTTTGACTTATTACTGTCATATGCCCCATCTTTGGTTCAGGGTTGCAGATTGTTCTGCATTTCTGAATTATTTGAGAAAAATATTGTTTAAGAGCTTACTTTTTTTCAAGCATGTTGAAAAGGATTTTGCAACATGGCTTGGGAGTACATTAATGTAATTCAGCATGTATTTGATAAAGAAGATATTTGAACTTTTTCAATTTATTGTACAGTGCATGGTAACTTGTTTTCATTTTTTCTCACCTTCAAATTGAATTCTACAGCAAAATACTGGAATCATGTGGCCATTATAAGATGTCTTCAATAAATTTGTTTTCAGCACCAGCATCTTTCATTCAAAGACTGAACTATTATTTCTTGAAGGTTTTTGGAAAGAGGAAAAATTAAGTACCTGATTGATTTTTAGGAAACAAATTTAAGCACTTTTATTTGCACTAAACCAAATTGATTGCTACATTTTTGAAATAAAAACAACAAATATTACAAATCTATACAGTTCTTCTGCTGTAAAGTTCAATTTTCATAAATTACATTTGCATTGCAAAAGACATAATTAGGTATTATCAGTCTGGAAAGTATCAGTCTTTGGTTCGTAAAACAGCCTTAAAGGAAGCTTATCAGTACCACTGTGTCAGCTATTTGACACCATTACCAGAACCTCACTGCAGTTAATGGATCTTCAAAATCCTGGGTTTTGTAGCAGACAGTAACTACCGTTGGGTGGTGCTGCAAGTTCAAGCTTTTCATTAAGTTACGTTATTTAAAGGGAATGTAACTGGCTAATTTTTAATAACAATTTTTTTTTTTTTCTGGGTCTTCGTATGCCTTTAATACCTACTTAAGGTTTAATATTGAAATCTTGCAATAATTTTTGAAGTACATTACATTAACCTTTATGGCCACACAGAATTACTCTGATTTTATTTGAAAATCTACTGAAGTTTCCCATTACCAAATTGTACATGCCTCTTAAGAGGAAAAAAGTAATAACACTATCACTTATAATGCCTTTTACTTTGTGCAATATCATAGAAAATGAGATTGTGTCTTGTCTGCAGAGTTTATAGAATGGATTATTGTTAAATTAATAGACAGACTGGTAAAATTGTATTTATTGAAATAATTTAGACACCTGTCTACCAGCAGCAAATAAATACTACTAACATGCAGTCTACAATATCCCCTAGGATATTAAACAAAAATACATAACCATTTTCCTGACACTGTGAGATGTGCTCACACATTCTTGTATGCATAGTCCTCTATAAATTATTTCAAATTTTAAAATCAAGGACATGACGCATGGAAGGTTTGTACATAATTGTCATTATGCAGTATTTATTTTAAAAAAATTATTGTATTTTTTTTAATTTTCTCACATCTGCAATTCTACTTATGGTTTAGTCATGTAAATAGTACTGTTCCAGTGATCACTGCTGTCTTGTAAATAGTACGTTTTAAAAAGTTAAAAGGAATTACAGTTGGGGAAAAAAAAAGGGCAGATTAGGCCTGTAATGAACACCAACTAATGTAAATCAAACTCATTCTGGTGATGGTATTTAACACTTTAAATAAAACATTTTCTTTACAGAATTTGTGTGCAGAATTTTGTTGCTTTTCTCTAAGGTGGTCAGCAGCATCCTTCCACACCCTTCAGTGGAGCTGGTGGCAAGCAGCTCACGGAGCTGGAGAACAAGAATGCTTTTCTTCTCCCAGCAGGGCTGCAGGTGAAATGCCAGTGTGAAGATGCCAGGTTCACTGGCAGGCTGGGGGAGGCCAGGTGTGCCCATCACCCAGCCAGGCCATGGGCTCTGCACTCCGGCCACCCTCAGGCTCCCCTGTGCCCCCAGTGTGCAGCCCCCAGGATGGAGGTGGCTCCAAGCTGCCAGCTCTGCCTCCAGGACGTGCTCCAGCGCCAATATAACCAGCACACTAAATGTGCTGAGACATTGAAGTGCTCCCATCAGCTGCTGTGGAGTGGCTGCACCATCCAGTTAGACTTCCACCCTATTCCTAGATACCACCTAGTATTAGCTGCCTTTTTTTTCATGAGCAGGGTACAAATGAGAGCAGAATGCCTACCTGACAGTGGTGGCTGCAAGGGCTCATGTGCAGCCTCTGCAGAAGGGAGCAGTGGTCCAACACCTCTACTGTGATGAGAGGGGTGGGTGGAGATGGGAGAGTAGAGAATTTATCTCTACCTGACCCCTCAGAGGCAGCATCAGTACAGGCAGTGGTGACTGGGCAAAACTTGAGCACTTAATACTTGGAAATTTATCGAAGAGTGAGGGGCTGGCTGGCAGTTTGCACAGCAAAATGTATGTATTTATTTGCAGATACGAGGTGAAAGAAAAGCACTGCAGTACTCTCATGAGACAAAACCACCAAAAAAGCAAGCAAATGTATTTTGGGCTGAGCAGTTGTGGGAATTGTGAAGATGGGAACTCCATTTGTTGCACTGCATCTGCAAGTAGGTTGCTTGAGGAACAGACCCAGTGTGTTAAACCACTAATACCCCAACAGGTCCCTCTTCTGCTGCTGCTGACATTACTGTTGCAAGGGTGTCAGGGCAGGCAAGTCTCTGGGTGGGAACTGGACTATAGGGGCAGGTGAGGCTTCCCCATGCACTGGAGCACATCACTCCAGGGTGGGAAGCAAAACACCTCCTCCCACAGTTGAACATGAGACCTTGTCTGTCTTTGGCACTTGTTAGAAATATACACAATTACACTCAATCCTTGAAAAGAGCCTTTGTACAGACCAAGAAAGCTATAACATACACTTTTCTAAAGGATCCTAGTCTCTGAGACAATTTCTCAAGATTCCTTGCTGTTTCTCCTCTCCAATTTTTCCTTGTCTATGTCCGCTTAATTTCAAACAAAACTAGATCATTTTGATATTAACATTACCACTTTACTCATGACTACTAAACATTGGCTCAGATGGCTGATTCATCTGGTTATGCTGGGAAGAGTTTGTGCCAATAAAAAAGGCAGTAAAACACCATGGTGCCCTAACTGTGGGGCTTTTCTGCTTCCATGCCTTCAGTTTTACAAAGCTAAAGTAGCATGATGGTTGCCATGTTGAGAGTGAGCATGGGGCCAGCACATCCTAACCAGCACACCATTGCATTCTCGCAGTTTCCCACTACTATAAAATATCTGTTCACAACTGTATAATAATTAAAATTTAATAGTTTTTATAGAGAGGTTTAATATGGCATAAAATGTAACAAAGCAATAGATTTCATAGCTTCCTCACAAAGTTAAATAATGTGTGGGAGTCTAGAGCAGTTTGTACTTCTTCCCTTGGCTCATACCTGTGCAATTCTTACCTCTCTGATACCCAAGCAGCAAAGAGCAGACACCACAGCTGTAGATATCATAATCAGCTTCCAGTTGTGACTATCCTCTCTGTCCCTTCCTTGGTAAGTATTTACAGCAACGCTTCAGCAGGAGCAAGCAGCAGTGCAAGAAAGATGATGCACATGTGCCCAGCAAAGAATGGTTCACCTTCAAAGGACAGGTTTATGGAACTTAGCTTAGCTGGCAAGAAAAAAGATACAGCTATCTGCTACTAATACAATTGATAAATTAACTTCTGGGATTATTTGCTTAATACGTGCCTATTTTTGATGTCTTGTTTAGGATGAGATGAGCCACGCTGGGGACATCAGATTCTCTCTTTCTCTCTCCATTGGCCACAGAGGCAGAAAGTGATGACTGGCTTGTGTTGAATTTCTACCTTCACAGCATCTGTGCTTAGGAGAAGCAGATCCAGTCATTGTAGCCAGAAATAAGAATGAGGATTCCATAGTCTTTCAGTAGCAAGACCTATCTGAACTGCCTGTATAATTATCAGGACTAAGGGCAGCAGGCAGCCAATAACTGATGAAGGAGGAAATGAGTGTGAATTAGTTTCCCAGATCTGACACTGTCATGTCAGGTTACTCCTCAGCCCAGCCCCAGGGAGAAAGAGAAGCAGCCATACTAATTAAACCACGGGCACTGATGCCCTAAAATATGACATGAGGTCACATGGAAAGGAAACAGCATCCTAGATCTGCAAAGAGTGCAGGGCACAGGACTAAGGAAAAATTTATCCTAAGTGCTTGTCCTTTGTGACAAGCCTCCCAAGGGCCAGTGGAGGGGAAGTTGCTGATCTCCTCTTTGGGGAGCACTGATAGGACACGGGAAAATGGAATGGAGCTGCATTGGTCAAAGTTCAGATTGAATATTAGGGAAAGGCTTTTCAACCAGAGGGTGGTCACTCACTGGAACAGGCTCTTCAGGGAAGCAGTCATGAGTTCAAGGTGTGTCTGGATAATGCTCTTACTCACCTGGTTTAGGTGGTCCTGTGAGAAGTAGGGAGCTGGACTCGATGGTCCTTATGGATCCCTTCTGACTTGTGATATTCCATGATTTCTTTGGAAAGCTGTTAGGGCTAACTTAAGAGTTGTTAGTTGAAGTCCTGTCTAGTTACAGTTTTGGTAAAGGAATGATCAGTGTTTTAAAGATTATATTAAGGTGACACCATTCAATGAAATGAAAACAAACCAAAACACCAACACTTGCTAGGCCAAAAACTCAACCAGTAGGTCCTGCTATGCTGATAGTGCAAATGACATATGAAGAAAAGGGCCAGTACTCCCCTTGCATGTTAGCCTAGTTTGAATGCCAATAGCAGCCAAAACTATTATCCCCTTGATGAGAATTAAGAGATTTAGGTAATACTGAAAGATTCAATAGTAATGTGAAATTATCAAAGTAGCAGATATTTTATTGATATCCATTATGATCCCCCCTTTTGTTCCTGGTTAATTAGTATTTTAGCTGCAACATTCCTGAATACTGGCAAGACAGATCCCTGAAGATGAGGAAGAGTCATTTTTATCAGGCACCATCTCTCAGGGACCAGAACACTGAGAGTTCTGCTTCTTGGGAAGAAACTCAGTTAAGAAGCTTGAGGACTTTTGAAGTTTCTTCTTACACACACTGGAAATGACACAAAGATTTTCTTTATCTAACAGTTTCTCAGCCCATACTCCTATTCCGTACCAAATTCTGAGCTGTGATTTTGTGTTTTGGAATTTGTACTCAAGACTCTCAGATCTGCTAACCTGGCCTTCCAGATGCCTTAGTTACCATCTGCCATATGCCTGAGGTGTCAGTGCACAGTTACCCAACATCATGCACGAACAAATGAGTCCTGTCCTTCACTGTGTTTTGGCTGTACAAGCTCTGTGTTTTGGCTCTACAAGCACTGTGTTTTGGCTCAACAGTCTAGAAGCCAGCAGCTCTGGCTGTCTAGGAACAGCCCTGGGGTAGGATGGCTCTTTGCCAACAAACAACTTTATTCACTAGCAAAAATGCAACTTGGAGAATTTACATTTTTTATATATCCTGATGCACTTTGGCCATTGAAATAAAGTGAGAGTTAAGAAGGGTAGATCTCAAGAGTGAGCCAAGAAGCATTTGGGTAACATGAAGGGAACAAGGCCACTTAAATCACTTAAAATGCACCTGCATTTCTAAGTTTTCCCCTAAACACGTGAGTCAGGTGATAGGCAATCACCTGAGGTGACATATTCCTGTCATCACCTTAAAGAATCTTAAACAAAACAAAGCAAAACAATGTTGGCACAGTTCCAAGCTCTGAAAGTTTCATTAATATGAAGAACTAAAGAAAATGATCATAAGAATCCTCATTTTGGATTGCTGTGAATTCTTCTCATTTGTAACCTAGGATTTCTTGTTTTCAATTAGCATGGTATCAGTAAAAATCACAGTATCTGTGCAGCTGTAGGACTAGTTTCTTTAGTTATACATGTTTAACTAAGAACCTATTTTTATATTGTTTTCTTTACCTGCTTAGGCACAGTTTTTATTTCCTTGTTTTCTTTAAGAATGATCCAGAACAGAGATGTTTCCTTGTGAATCTTCCACATCTCATACATGTCTGATACTTAAAATATAAGTAGGTGCCTTAGGCAACAGAATATAGTTTCGTTACACCCTCAGCACCTTTGCTTTCCTAACCAGTGTTGAGTTACAAACTTAGTTGTGACAGCTGGGAGTCAACATCAAGCCACAATTACAGTGCAAGATGGATACTCAGGCTGTGTTCAGACATCTGATTTAGGTGAAACTCAGAGGGCCAAAATTAAGCATCTGTTTAATTGCACTCAATGAAAAGAGACAGGAGGACCTCCATGGTAACTGCAATTTAGGATCTTCTGGAAAGCCATTTTGAACACTTTTCACTATCAGCTGCATATGAGGTCTAAGACAGTTCAGCTTCCAAGGTAGGTAATGCAAATATCTCCTAAAATGAGCATGCCACTCTCTGGATAAGACATAGAATAGTATCAGGTCCTTATTCCCTTCAGTACTTTTTGCTACCAGAAAACATCTGGGAAAATTTCCCTCTGAGAACTGAATGACAATGAAATTGAACATTGTGAAAGCAAAAATGTAAGGAAGAGAAAAATGGACCCACTGAAGCTTCTCCATCTGCTCATGCAAACCTCAGCCCTTCAGACTAACACCATGGCTGACCTTGGCCTCAGTGAGAGGCCATGGCATGACATTTGGTCATATTCCTGCACTCAAACAGCTACTTGAGTTCCATTTTCAGACAGCAAGGTGTCAGCTGGCTGCTGGAGCTCTACAACAGCTTTGTCCTGGTGTCCCTGCCTCCTTCAGCCTCTGGCCCTCGTTCAGTTGGGTCACATCTGTGCTGCTCGCTGAAGCACACCAGCTCCATTTTGCAGGCACGGAGACCCAGCAGCATGTCTTGCTTTGCATCCATACACCTGAACAATCTTCCTTTCTCTTGTCTCTTCCCTGTCTCTAGTAAGTCTTCCTCTCCCAGATTTCTGGGAACAAGGGCTCGCCAATGCCACCATAAAGCATTTTCTAGGAGTGCTGTCTCCTGTGGATTAAAGCCACGGCAGGGGCCATGGCAGCAATGGCACAGTGAGTGTGGCACAAGCCAGGGCTTTAGGGCATGGCCTGTCCCTGCTTATAGCTGCAGCCTGGCCACCTTTGCATGTGGAGAGGCAGAGCCAGATGGGAGTCCAAGTGGATGAGCAAAGGTTAATCAGTCCTTTTTAAACAGGGAACACAGCATTTCTTTTGCCAGGTTTGAAGCCTTTTCTTTCACTCCATGTGGTCTTAAATAAATCTATAAATAAATGCATGTCTGTTAAGGGAGAAAGGCTGAAATCAACAAGAATTTTGAAATTAAAAGCTACTGTAAGATGTCCAGGCTCCTGGGCACTGTGAGCAAAATTGGAAGTTTTGGTCTGAAGCAGACAAGGAGCTACTGCAGAGGGTCCAGCAGAGGCCCCAGAGATGGTGAGGGGATGCAGCATCTCTCTTATGAGGAGAAACTGTGGGAGCTGGGCCTGTTTAGTCTGGAGAAGACTGAGTGGGGATCTCACCAATACATCTAAATATCTCAAAGGCAGGTGCTAAGAGGATGCTGCCAGGCTTTTTTTGGTGGTGCCCAGAGGATGAGGAGCAATGGACACAAACTAAAACACAAGAAATACCACCTCAGCATGAGGAAGAACTTCTTTACCTTGAAGGTCACAGTGCACTGGAACAGGCTGCCCAGTGAGGTCATGGAGTCTCCCTCTCTGGAGACATTCAAAAACTCTCTGGACACATTCCTGTGTTACCTGCTGTAGGTGACCTTGGCTTGGCAGGGTATTGAGCTGAATGATATCCAGAGGTCCCTTCCAACCTAACAATTCTGTGATTGTGAAACATCTGGGGTGGTGTTTAAGGACCACAGAGTGCTGCTGGCACCACAGGAGAGATGGGAGGTGTGGGAGAGGAAGAAGGTACAAAAAAGCACTAGAGCACATACCCTGATTCCCATCAGCAGGAAGGGTAAGAGCCAACAAGTTTCCTGAGGAGATGCTGCAGGAAAAGTAAATTACAGGATCCATTCTCTACTTTTTCAGAAGTCTGCTGTCCTAGATGAATATTTACCTTGCTCAGGTTGGTCCTACTCGTACTAGTTTGCAAAAGGAGAACAGACTCTTGGTCAGTCAATTAATCACAATTAATAAGGATAACATGAATGAAGCAAGCAAAATAATTAAAGCCTGAGGAAAAGGCAAAAAAACCAAAACACCTGCTAAGGTATTAATTATTTCTTTTTCCTTGGCTACAAGCAGGGTGTTGGCTTGTCTAGTTCAGCACCTGTGATACTATCCCATTATTGTTTAAACAGCTAAAAGACCAAACAGCATGCTAGTGGGTTTTCTCATAAAGAGCCATTATTGATCTCAGTATTACAACCACTTCTAACATATTTCTGGAAGTGATGCAGTTACTCAAGTTTCAGGGCTGAAAATGGTTTCTAAGTACAAGAGAAGATAAATTCTTTTGTTAGGTCAGATTACCCTGCTTCTATCCAAAGAATATAATGTATTTTCTTCCAAAGCATTTAGCAGGGATACTTGTCAAACCAAAGTGAAACAGGAGGCTGGAATCCAGGATGGTGACTCCCATGTTTTTTAAGGTCATCTTTTATCTTGCTGGTGATCTGTCTTTAAGGATGCCAAATAACAGTGAAATGAAATGGCACAAAGATGAGATGACTTGTTTATAAGTCATCAGTTGACACCTGCTTTCTTTCTCAAGTATCCTTCACCCAAATGTGATTTTGCTTTAAATTTTACTATGCTATTATTTATTGACCACATATATCCAGGTCATAACTGTTTATACAGCTTGAATTGTTCAAGACAAATTCTTCTTTAAAGAAAAAGTGGTTTCTTGAGTAAGGGCCAAGAAGAACATGGCAAGCTGGATGGAAAGAGCTCACAATTCATGCAGAAAAGGAAAGTTAAAGAATAAGTGCCTGCCTCGCAAGGCTCCACAATGGGCCATTGTCAACTGATGCCAAATCACATACATCATCTTCCCTGCAAGTGAAGATCTATTACCCAAAACTCTGCAGGGGAAGAATAAGCTGGAAGAAGCTGTGATGCAGTCATCTCCCACTGAGCTTTCTCTGGAACTTTCTTTTGTTGGGAGAAGAGCACAAGTCAGCCTCAGAGGAACCACTTGTGGGGGTTGTGAAACCACACACATCCCTTGAGATCTTCAGGGATGATGGGCATGGTTGAGTTAGATGCTGATCAGCGTGCAGCTTTGAGACAAGACCTGCCCTCTAATCACTGCTCTGGTCAGCACTGAATTATGTTATTATGTTACTAAACTCTTTCAGTGCATAGTCTGAGGAGTGCCCTCTGCCAAGTGCTCCACTACCCCAGAAGACTGGGACTCCTCACAATAGGTAAATAAATTACACATTGGTATCTGGATAAAAGAGGTGCATTACCTCCCTCTGTCAGGTATCCCTGTGAGAAAGGACTCTTCCAGCTTTTTCATCTAATGGCACTGGATAGATTTTGTGATGGTTGATCCCTGTTATAAATTGGGCTCTCTGCCTGCCCTGACACCAGCTTCTATTCCCTGATGCATGGGCTTCATAAATGCCTCGGGTTATGCATGCCCCTTAACTGTATCAACACCTCCCCTGTGTTTTACAGTGCCTTCACACAGGTACTGAAGCTTAAGGGTGCTCTTCTGTCTGGCAACTCTATAGGAATATGACTCATCTCATCTAATTTCAGTGGTCAGCCAGATGGACACGTGTCTTCCGGTCTCTCTGTATAGGCAGTGGAAAGGGTACTTTTAAAATATATTTTAGATATCTCCTTGTCCTGGTTACAGGAAAAGTTTTGCACTATGTGGGTGTAACCCAAACTGTGTATTCTGCTCCCCTCTATATAATTTCTGACAAACTGTTAATCAAGGGTCTTTTGCAGTAGCTGCCCAGTTCACATCTGACACCTCAGGCTACAAACTGGATGTTAAATGAGATAAAGGAGAAGAGCCAACCCTTTGAAGCAGGGCAGGGTTTCTTTTTCTTCACAAATGACTCAGCTGTTATAACTCCCTCCTGGGAAGCACCAGCACAGTCACACCCTTCCTGAGGGGATCATTTCTGCTAGTGGGCCATCATGGACTCAATGGCACCAGCAGAATGGGCAGATGACTCACTTACATCATTCCATTGTGAAAATCCCACCCTGGGTGGGGGTGGCACTGAGCATTCCCACCTGAACCTGACCGTATATAACTGGGAACTTGGGACATAACTACCACTTAATGGATCCAGAGGAGGACCAGAACTTCAACAGGGCCACTGCTTTTGACTGCAACCATCACTTCACCAGGACTGTAACCACCACCCTGACCAACAGTGTGAGGCTGTACTCTGACTTAGTGGGTTTAAGCCAGTTTTCCGGGTATCATTGCATTTATTGTGATCTTTCTATTGAATTGTTACTCCAACCTGAAGTCTCTCTTAAGGTAATTGTGTGGGGTTCATTTCTCCCACTGGTTTACATTCAAACCAGCATACTCCTTTAAGAAGAAAATGAATCATAGCTTAGCTATACCTATTCTTGTCACTGACTATAAAGGGAATAGCTCAGATGCACATCTAGTCCACTGAAATCCATGAAGTGAGTCTTGCTATTGACTCAAATGGGCTTTTGACTGAAACCTGCTGTGTTGCTCAAGTACTGAAGAAGCCCCACTGTGGCATCCACTCTGAAGCCCCTGGAGATACGTACTGAGTGCTGTATGTATATATTGACACTACAGCAGCTGAAATAGCCTGTGACGGGGGAAGGTGCTGTTATTGTCCAGACTGACACTTCCAGTGCTGTGAGGCTCTCATGATGTTGTGCTGGAGGGAATCTGGTTAGTGTATGAGCTGCAGAAATCACTGCTACACTTGCAGGCTAAGCTAGATTTTAGTGGACCATTTTTGTAAGACACAGTTTAGCCTAAAATAACATATGGCATTGGTTGAGAAAACCACAAACATGTAAGAAAGGTTTCTTTATGAGTCTTATGGACAACAACAGGCCATCTCAGGAAGGTGACAACATCATGTGCAGAGTACAGTCAGAGGATGAGTGCTGCCTCCTGAGGCTGCCCCAGAGGCATGCAATCAAATAGGCACTGGAAGAAAGCAAGCCAGAACACACGGAGGGAAATACATTACTTGTATTTCTTAAAGTTCTCTTTGTATGCTACTCCTGGCTTCTCTTCCAGATTTTCAGACCTGGTCTACTTAGTAACAAAACTTCTGCTAATTGACAGGTCTCCAGCCCCACAGAAAAGGTTCAGCAAAACCAAAGATGAAGTGGTAATGCATTTGACACTTTCCAATAATTAAATGGCAACCTTTCATTGCTTTTCTTTAACACTGGGATATTACTGGTTAATATGCTGCTAACCTGCAGACATGGTGCTTTCAGCATTAGTGTTAGTTTTTAAGGTCTGGTTGTTGTACTAAAAGATTACCTTCAGCAGGAGGGGAGACCAGTGACAGTGACTTTATGCAGGAATTTCAGAGAGGGGTTCTGTGGCCTAAATATACTCATCCATTTTCACATTCATCTGTTTTTCTCTACGTTCAGAGGATAAGGAAATTATCATCTGTTTGAAAACAAATTTGTGCAAGCATGTTGGCAAACAAATATAACTGTTACCTTGGAGAGCAGATTTGTGCAGGTTTACTTTTATTATTAGATATTATCTCTAAAGCAGATGAAATTAAGCTGAATGCCATATTTCTGCCTATGCCACTCTCTCTGGCCATTCTCTGGCTCTGCTATTAACCTTGGACTGAACTGGCTACTATTTAACTTGCACCTTATTTTGAACCCAAGCTTGCAGAAAAGATGTGTAGAGGAAGATACTGGAACATGCAAGTTAGTCTGTATTTTCAGTACAAGCTGAGAACACAGACAAACAATGCAAGAATTGTACTCTCTATTTTAAAACAATTTACTGTTTAAACTTGAGAAGCCCACCCTGGAGATATCTGTCTCAGATCCTTCTTTCATCAACGTCAACAATAAAATTCCTGTTGACTGTTGTGGTTAAAACTGTATCTGGTGGACGTCTGTCTATTGACTTTTAAGGACTTTGGAACCTGGGAGTGGAGAAAAGTATGCAATGTTTGGGGTTTTTTTTAATATGGTGGCTATTAAGATAAGCAACACAAAAAGATACTTTCTCAAATGTTTCTCCAGAATATAACAAAGGTAAGTAAAGCATTACAGTGATAGGGGAGACAATTTCCAGGATGGATGAGGACAGAGCCATGGAGAGAAGTAGTCAGTTGAGGGTGACTGATTGGAGAAAGATCTGCAGCCTCTGCTCTGACTCACTAGGGGCCCTGCAGAGTCCCAGGAAACCGGTGGGAGATAACAGGCTTGCCTTGTGCACTGAAGAGTGGCAGGAAACCAAAATGTGAAACATTTTATCTCCACTAAAGCCTCTAATTTTCTATATTAAAAGGTTTGATCTCTAAAATAAATTTCGATTTTAATGGTGATCTGAACATTTTTGCCTTCCCTGGCCCAAGAAAGGAAAAGTGGAGAATTATCTATCATTAGTTTGTTCTTTGCAAATTAATTCTGAGGGCTTTGCCCTACCTGTGGAGAAAGAGGTTTTCTTTCTTATCTTTGTATTGAAGGATTCATTTATTCCACTGCAGATCACAGCATACTCAAATCATAGGAGAAAAAAAGAGTTCTACATTAGATGCTTGTGCTAAGTGTTACTGGCACACAACAGCAGAGCCACAGGCTGGCAGCAGACTCTCCTGCCAGCACACGCACAGCCCTTGCCTGCTTGGCTGCTGTGTGTGTCAGGCTCTGCAGTCATGCTCCTGGGCACGTGATGTGCAGGACAGAGATGAACTTCAGGTTAGATTGTCTCACTCTTCAAGTGCAAGGCTCCATGGAAAGTGTGGCTGCAATGAGATGCTCAGCCATCAAAGCATTTCTCTGAAAAGCCTTTGCTGAATTGTGCTACATGCATGATTTTTTTCCAGCTAGAAAAGAGCATTATTTAGCAATTGGCTTTTATGTATTTCTCTGTGTTTTCTCTATTCTACTCTTCCCTGTTGTTCAGCATTATCTTTTGCATGTACTGCATTTGACAGACAGAAGCCAGCCATGCACACTCAGAGGAAATGAAGACACTGGTGTAGATTATGCAGTGAAATGAATCTATTCAATGGGGTTCTGACATCTTTCCCATCCTCTAGCTCTGATGGCATTTTTCCCTTCAGTAGATTTAAGATGCATCACTGTCCCACTTAACCCTGTTATGTGACCACTAAGGTACATGGTTTAATATTCTGACCTTTTTCTTGGAGGAGAATCCCATATTAACATTTACTAAAGAATCAATACTTACAAATAAGGGCCATGAAATAATTAGATAAGGAGGGAAGACAAGATAAACTCTTGCAGTCTGCTCAGGTTGCATTACTTTCTGCTCAGTTATTCATCTCACACACAGAGCAAGCTAAATCCTAAGATCTACAAACCCATGATGTTAAGATGGTGCACTTGTTTTTCAATCACTACTGTCTGGTAATTGCAGCAACCAGTTTCACTTCTCAGATGTGTCTCCCTGACCTGTGAGGCAAGGGTGACTGTGTACAACACGTGTGCAGTACTGGACTGGATTTCAAATCTGTTTTTTAACTTCCAAGGGTTTGCATATCAGAAACCTCCAAAATGCAGTCATAGTATGGGCATTCAATGTTTTACATATTCCAGGCTTTTAAATATCTGGGCTATATCAGTGGCTACTTCATTGAAATTGCCCAGAAGCCTTGCTCAGAAGGCAAATGCCAAATCACAGCTTTCATCACTGAAAATTGCCTGAGTATTTCTACTCATGCAAGGCAGTTTTGCCCCTTGCACCATCTTGTTGGATCACCTTGGGTAATGCAAACTGATTTCACAAATTCTTCCCTAGCCAACACTGAACTGAAGCTGCTGGAGACATACTTAGAGCCAGCTTGGTAGCCTTGGACATTGAAGTTTTCGTTTTACCTGCTAAAACAGTAGTAATATAAATATCCCCACATGGCCTCTAAGTGCTGTAGACTTTAAACGACTTATGCTATTTCCAGAAAACATCTCATGAGTAGTCTTGCACTAAAACCTTGGCTCCAGACCTCCCAAATGCAACAGAAATCAATAGGACTGTTTGTGCCTATTGGGACTCTTTTAGCAGCTGAATGCATTCATGAATTGTTAAGGCTGAGACATGAAACATAAGATTTCTGGATGCTATACAGTAAGCATAAAAAATATTGTCCCCATATTTCCTTAGTGTCAAGAGTATATTTTATAGTGTTAATAATATTAATAACAAGTCAGAAAGTACAAATATTCACTGAAGGAACTGAAGCTCTATGTCAAGAAGGAGGAATAACTAGTTCAATTTTCAGTGAATGGAGAAGTAATTCTGTATGGATAGACCATGAGCAGTTTCAGAGCTGTCTAATAGGATGGATGTGGGGCCTGCAACTGGAAGGACCACAGTCAGTGACCTTTCTGAGATGCCTGCATTTCACAGGCTTCTTGTGCAGTCATGAAGTAGTGATTGAAGCCATATGTAAGTACATTAAACATTCCTGTGGAACTCAGTTCCCGACTTAGAAGAAAATAACAACAACAACAGAAATAATAATGCCACACTTCAGAACACCGAAGATTTCTGTGTACCTCACTTTTGTGCTTAGAGGGTGCTTCCCAAAACAAGAATCCAATTAAAAATTGTACACACACACACATTATTTTCTACCCCTTTTCGCTGCCATTCCTCCACTTCTCCAGTGGGTCTTAAGGCTAGTGGCTGCATTCTGGTGTTGGTGGGGGAGATTTCAGCACCTGGAGTGCCTCTCCAAAAGAATATGTTCATGTTTATGATTTCTTCTTCCTCTCTCCGAGATCCACCCAGGTCATCCTTTCCTAACATGCTCTTGCACTTTTGTCCTGTCTTCACCAGTCTGCAGCTTCATGTTGTGTCCACATTTACTGTAAATTCTACCTTTTACGCAGGTTAGATACTACCTTTTATTCTCTTTGTAACACCTAAACCCAGTTTTCTCCAGATTTGTCTCTGTATTTCTTTAACTGACCATTAGGGCACTATTTATAGCTACAGTGTCTCTGGTGACAGCCTACACCCCATCTCTTCTCATGTGCTGTGCTTCTCTTCATTGCATCCCATGTCCCTATTTCTCAAGATCTCTGCTGTTGCACCAGGTCTGTGTTTCTCTGCACTCCATCTAGTGCTGGAGTGGTGCATCTCAATCAGTGCACACTAACTGCTTGTTACTCTGACTGTGTCACACAAAGTAAAAGACATTAGCCATAGACATCTGAACAGTCGGAGAAGTTGCTCTCTCAACCAAGTAAGCCAGAGCTGGACGGATGTGAGTGAGAGTTCAGGTAAGGCAAGCTTGACCATCCTCTGTCCTGAGGGCTTTCAGACTTGTATCAAAGCTTATGGTCTCTTACTAGGGATAGCAATAGGATAGTCCAGGGCTGTGTGCTTACACAGTCCCCTGATGTCCCAGTGTGGTGCTCTAAGGATGTGCTTCCTGTGTTAGTGAAAACAGAGCAAAACCAAAAGCAATTGCAGAAGCAGACGTGATTTTTTTTCCTGGTAAGACATGTGTGACCAATATTATGCTTAGCAATCATCTGTAGGTAAATGCTTCTATAACCTAGATGGAGGAAATAGCTTGGAAAATCATCTTAAGTACCACAGCCTACAAAGTCCTGACACAGCAGGTCTTCCATTTACAGAATCACAGATTGGGTAAAGTTGGAAGGGACCATAGGGGGTCATCTGGTCCAACCTCCCTGCTCAGTCAGGGTTGACCTAGAATGCATTACACAGGATTGTATCCAGATGATTCTTTCTTATATTTTGTTACTTTTATTTTATTTATTTTTATTTATTTATGTTTACATGTGTTTGCTCCCAGTCTTTCCTCCCATATTTATAAATCTTAATTTCCTGCTTTGCTAAGTCAGCCATGAAAACAGAAATGCTATAAAACAAACTGGAGAAAGATTAGAAAAAATTTCCTCCAAAATATAGCTCTAAGCAACCTAAAGCCATGATTTATCTTGCACACATGTGTTTTATGTAAATGTACCTGGCTTAAGGAATTACTTTTATCAGCCTCCTCCAGGGCTATGAGAGCACCATGTTGGTGACAGACAGTGGCATACAGGAGGTAACTGGCAGGGCTATCAACACTTCTTTGTGGTGGTGGGAAGGTTTCTGAATAGCATGGAGTTTCATGCTGTAGGCTGTGGACAGTCTCTTGTAATACCTAGTATTACACATTTACATAACAAAAATAAAGGAATGTAATAGTTGAATACACAATATCCTGGTTTTAACAGGAAGGAAAACCACAGCTATGTTGTGCATCTGAGCATGTTCTGCAGCCAGACCAAAAATGTGAAGATTGCCTAAGCCAGCTATTGTGTTTTAAAGCAAAGGGACAAAGATTCACAAACCCCACCACAATCTATGAAAGCTTGCCTTCCTACAGGGTCAAATGAAATACAACACTTCCATAACTGGTGTTTCTCCATAGGCTATGAGAATCATCTGAAACCAAGTACTTGTCACTGTAATGTTTCCCATACCCTACCTTTGTCCCACTTGAGACAAGTCATAACTAGCAGCAGAGACATGTTTAAAGTTCACGTCATTGTGTTATTTGTCAAGCATAACCATTAAGGTATCATTACCAGATAAATGCTACTCAAAATCATGTTCTGATGCCTCTAGAAGGGCTTACTGCAATTTTTTTACCTATATCCTTGTAATTTTATGTTTACCTGAGGAAATGTGCCATACAGACCTTATTCTGTCCCCTTTAAACTTAAAGCAAAGATTTTCTTATAAGTTAAAGGGAGGAAAATAAGGCCAGAAGAGGCCTTAAAAAATCTGAGCAGAAATATGAGAAAGGGACTTGCAGAGAGAACTCACATGAGAAATCTGCAAATTTCCTTGATAATTATTTTGGTAGTGGGACAAGATGAGTTCAGTTATTATTCACATAGTCATCATGTGATCCTTTGGAATGCTAACAGGTCATCTTTGTCCACTTTGTATCAAGTTTGATATTGGGTTTGAACCTTGTTACTCAAGGCAAAGCATATAAATCTGAGTGGGATTTCAGGTCAAGTTAGGCTGAAATCTGTCATGCTGCGATATAATCTCTATTATGCCCAGGAGTAAATCTCATTAGCTCTCTGATCCAGTAACCATGTAGCTGTGTTAATCTGGGGCTGGCAGATGGCGGTGTTGAGAATGCATGGGCACAGAGTAAGGGCAGGGAGGAACCACCTTACCTGGAAGCAGCTTGGACTCTGGCTGTAGGGCTTCACTCTGATGGTGGGTCCATTCAGGGACTTCAGTGCTGCTTCTGGCACCTGGCTTCAGGCAACATCCTGGAGCAGAGTCTTGGTGCACTCGTACCCTTAGTCTCTGCTAACTGCCTCTATTAACACTGGATCCCCATTCTGCAACTGCCTGTAGTAACATACAGAGCTGCCCTTGCTCATAACAGGGGGCAGGCAGGTTTTAAGCAATAAAGCTACACTGCCATCTGATGATTTAGTTAAAACTGCTTGCTACCAAATCCGAACTGGATTCTCTGTATACATTGGCGGGGGATGCAAACTAAGAAGCATTTTCATAATACACTACTCATACTATTAAATGTCCTCATTTTGGTGTGTAAGAATCAAATATTCACTGACCAGAGAGACGCACCAGACCACGGCGCTGCTACACAACTGTTAAGATCCACGCTTTAGGCACTCCTTCCACAAATCCTGCAGTTCCTTCTGCCTCTACACTAATTTAATTGTTCCCATTCACATCTTCATCCTCACTACACACACAATTTCTTGTTCTGTGCTTTGTAGTAACACACACTCATACATCTGTGGGTCCTGTTGCCTAGAGTTAAGTCCAGAGAGCAGATGGTCTCCATCTGTATGGTTGTATGGTCTGGTTTCATTCATCTTTCTGGAGCTGAGCTGTATCTGTTTGAGTGGGATATCTCAGGGTCAGCAGGAGGCTGGCAGGAAAGCTCTGAGCAACAAAGCTGAAAAGCAGCACTGTCAATGTAGGATGTGGCCTTTTCCAGCTGAGAACTGCTGCACTGATGCTATGCATGAATCTATGCACAGCATTCTCCTAAAGGAATGGATTTGGTTATGGGTTTGAAGGTGAGCCATTCTGGCCACTGGGATATGTAAGAAATGTGATGGGAGATCTGCTGGCTGTCGTGGGTTTAGTGCTGGCTAAATCACTAGTGCACCCACTAAAATTATTTACTCATTTCCTGCTGTTAGATAGGATTAGGAGGAAGGCAAAACAGACTCAGACTTTGAAGGGTACAATGAAAAACATTATTACTAGAAATTATAAGAAAAAATAATAAGAATCAGGATAAAACTTTCTTAACACTTCTCCTCCCCCCACAACATCTTTTCTTTCACACTGATGATGTACAAAAACAAATCAGTCAGTTTACCATCTCTAAAAATAGTCTTTCACCAATTTACATAGGGAGACAAGACTTCTCTTCAGTTTATGGAGACTTCTCCACAAGAAACAGTTTTCTCGTGGCCTCTATGTCACAGTGGATCAGCTGCCCGGGAGAATGGAAATCTGATCACTGTGTAAAAATCCCTTCCTCGACTAACAGTCTTCCCACAATTGTTATTGAGGCCCATTTCAACTTATAGGGCGCACTTTAAGGATTATAACAGTTCAAACAAAAGCTCTCTCCATCTTTGAAAACAGAGGTCTTTTTTTTTCTTCTTCCCTGGGGAACAACAGAGATCTTCATTCCTGTCCAAACTTCTCATGGGATCACAGCTACTTCAACATCTGCTTACTTTAGCACAAATGCCTCTGCTCATGTCTACAGTTAGAACATCTCATCCACCCTGTAATGCATTTCTATGAGTTACAGGGAAAATAAAGAGTCTGATATATCCATCATATATTCTCCATAGCCTTACAAAAGGATTTCAGCCCAGATCCTGGGAGTGAGGATTTATGGAGTGAGGTATCTCCATAAATCCCTTCCATCTGGGACCTGACTTCTACTTCACTGACCTTGATCTCTTCAGGTTGTTTCTCTGAATGTCTATCATTGTCCTTTTCTTTCACTTGAGAGGGGATGGAAGGTCTGTAGGTCTCATTTGTATACTGAAAGGGTTCATATCTTGCCTGGGCAGCGGCTGCACTGGGGGCTGGGCCAGGAAAGCAGGGCCCAGCAAGAAACAGTCGTGTCTGCGCTTGCTACATTGGTGTTTTCTGGCTTTTACTGTGTTCAATTCCAGCCATGAGCTGATGATCTTCCCCTCCCACTGCCCGGCCCCCGCTGTGCCGTGCAAGCCACAGCGGAGAGGACCTGGGAAGGGGGAAGCAGCCAGGATCTCAGCAGCCATCTCAGCAGGGCAGCATTTCAGCCTTGCTGCGGGCCCGCCTGGCCGTGCTGGGGGAGAAAACCCAACCCAGCCAGTGCTGCAGCAGAGCCAGAGCCAGAGCCCAGGGCACAGGCCCCAGGGCCCAGGGCCCAGGGCCCAGAGCCAAAGCCCAGGGCCCAGGGCCCAGGGCCCGGCTCGGCCTGACCCTGCTAGGCCTGCAGGCCACACGGGGCCTGGGCCGGGAGACTAGGACTAGTTACCTTCTGAGAGGCTGGAAACGAAAGCGGTTCTCAGGGTTTGTTTTAAAATGTGAATTTCACAGAGGCATGTCAATCTCTTTCAGTGGTTTAACAGGTTGTCAGTTCTCAAAACCAATCACTGATTGGCCTTTATCAGACACAGATGAAGCCCTAGCTGCTTCTCTCAGAAAAAATCACTTCTGTGGGTTGTTTTTAGTGCCAAACCAGCACACTGTCCCAGGCAATTGTATCTTTCTGGCAGAGGGATCTCTGCAGGTTCAACTAGGAAGAGAACTTTGCATTGCATTACACATTCTCCATGTGAAGCAGCTGATGTGATTAAAGAGTCACTTATTGCTCCTACTGAACAACCTCACTGGTACATGGCTGATTTATGCCACTATGTTGTGCTTCACACATAAAAAGCATGAGTTTAAGGACTTTAGTACTCTCTGTTAAAAATTCAGTCATATTATCTTGACCTGACATTTCTGTAATTTCATATTACATATTTTTCTGTATTATTATTATTATTATACATCACTAATATATTGTTTTATATTATATTATTAATATAATATATTGCTTATGAAATATATTAACCAATTATTTCATTATAGCAATTCTATATATTATATATTTTTCATATATTGTTTTCTATACCTAGTCCTTACATGAAATGCATTGATTGTAACAGACTTAGGATCAAGTGCTGTGAAAGTGACATCCACACAGAATTTAGAAATCCATCAGCATGGTCCTTTGATTTTGGTGATATTTGCTCTGATTGACTGTAGTGTGTTCTCTGCTTGTAGTTGAAGAGAAGAAAAAAACTGTCTTTACATGCTCAGGCAACATGTCAGGAGTACACCAGGAATTTCACTCACTCTCAGAAAAGACCTGAAACAGAAACAGCTTTGTCATGGCATCACAGAGAATGCAGTTTTGGATCCTTTGGTGATTCAGAAGATATTTTTGGATCACGCCTACCCAGCTGCTCCTAAAACCTGCAGTCGCTGTGCACCCTGCAGCTGAGTCATTGTAGCTTCTTCTGTGCAGGAAACTTCTACTTTCTGAGGGGATACAACACCGTTGTAGCCTTACCCTGACCCTCGGGTTTTGCAATGCTCAGTGGCTCCTACATATTCCAGGCAAAAAAGCCTCCAACCTTGTGTCCTTGCTTCAGTAAGTTTAGACATTCCTGAATGTACAGCTTCAATAACACAAATACTTTATGACAAGAATAGGCAGAATCTGGGGAGTTCTCCTAGTCGTATAGAACATGTATCTATAGAAGAACTTGTAAAATGAGATGCAAAACAACAGAAAAACTGGAATAAGTTTTTTTTTGTTGATATTGTCAGATATATTAAGATGGCATTGAAGGAAAAGGAAAGCAAAGGAAGCACAGAGCATCAGAAAGTTCTAACTTTATCAAAACTGTTCATTACAAACCTGGAAAATGGTATTCAGATTGTAACTTGAAATGAAGTAATATCCTTAGAACCTCCAAGCATCTTTGCCTCTGCCCTGCAAAGATGAAATCCCATAGCCATCCCATTTGTCTTGAGAGGGAGATGACAACAGTACAAGAGAGGGAGGAAAAGCACAGAGAGCGAGGAAAAAGGAATTATGAATCTGAGGAAGCAACTGACTTTTTTTTCCTCTTTCTTTCTTTCCCGGGCAGAAGTGCTTACCTGCAAATCTTGAGGTGCTTCTGTGGGACTGGATTTTGCATGGTCATACTCTTTGGATGGGAATGACTGGCTTACATTTCTTTCCCTAAAAAGTGAACTAGAAGGAAGCCATTGTGTGTATGTTTACTCCAGTGGATCAGAAGAAGGAGGCTTTGTGTCAGGTCCTTGCACTATCTAAGGTGATTAAAAGTAATTTTTATTTTTCTTCCCCATAACATGCCTTCAGCACAGGGCAACTTGGGCAAGGGCTGAGGAGTGAAGGAAAAGTAACACATTCTGATGCTCTGACCATTACAGCCAGGCAGTAAGAGGCAGCATCATGCCTGCAGGTTTTGTATGATGTGTTGTCAGCATGTGTGAGACACTCAGTGCACCCCTAAAAGGAGGCATCTGAGATAACTTTGGTCATTTGGTGAATGTTACCCTTAATTTTTTTCTTGACAGACTGAAAGGATTTTCATGCACCATCACAGGCTGAGGGCCTGCTGCCTGGGAAGCAGCTTTGCAGAGAAAAACCCAGTGAGTACGGGCAGGAAGTTGATTATGAACCAGCACTGTGGCAAGGAAGCCAATGTATCCCAGGCTTAGGTCAAGTATTGCCAGCAGGTAGAGGCAGGGGATCCTTCCCCCTTGCTTAGTACTGGTGAGGCCCATCTGGAAAGCTGTATCCCTGCTGAGCTTCCCAGTACAAGAGAGACGAGAAGAGACTGGAACAAGCCCAGTGAAGGTTCGCCAAATTGACGAAAGAACAGGAGCCTCTGTGATATGAGAGGCTGAAGAGAAATGGCTCAGGAAGATCTCATCAGTGTATCTAGATATTTGATGGGGAGTGGGTGTATAGAAGAGGATTCAGACTTAGAATCACAGGATCAAAGAATCTTAGATTGAAAAAGACCTCTGACATCATTGAGTCCAACCTACTTCTCAGTCCAACCTCTTCTCAGAGCTCAACTCTTCTTAGTGGTGCTCAGTGTGGGGACAAGGGGCAATGGGGGTACATTGAAATGGGAAATTCCACTCCCACATAAGGAAAATAATATGTTTACCGTTCAATTGGTCAAACAGTGGTGCAGATTACCCAGGGAGTGGTGGACTGACAATCCTTGGAGATACTCAAATCCTGACTGGAATGGTCCCAAGCAACCTGCTGTAGCCATACCTGCTCTGAATAGGAGGCTGGACTATGTGGTTTCCAGAGATGTCTGTCAGCCTCAAGTACTCTTTGATTTTGTGATTTTTTTTAAAGACCTGCTTTTAAAGAATCTCGCTTCCACATTATCACTGCTGGGAAGCATTAATGTTTTATGAATATCTCAGTGATGCATCACTAGTAGTCAGCATAGTTCTGTTAGCTTGACTTTGAATTATCTGGGTTCAGACTAGGCAATTTAGAGTATTTGTTTCTTACCCCTATCTTGCTGACGAGCAGCTTTATCTCCATTTTTGTCTAGAAATGTCTTTGGACTTTAACAATTAGCATTGAGTCTATAAATAAACACTGAACAACATCCCTTGCTATTTTTAATGTTTTCTGTTATGGAGCCTGGTGGTAAAATCATTCAAATTTTTTCAGCTTTTAAGGGAAGATTCATAACAGTCCATAGCAGGCAGAGTTCACTGGCCAGCAAAACCATGATTGCATTGTCAGAGCAGCAGAAAACCAGCCAAGCATTACTTGTGTCTAGTTTTCAAATATCTGATTTCGTTAGCACACTGTTATAAAGACCAGTATTTTGTGAGAGATAGAATAGCCCCTTGTTCACCTGTCCTTGAGCCATTACAGAAAATACAAGCATTGCAGCTCAATAGTAACAGTCAGACAGGAGAAAGCTCTCAGCTGTCAACTACAACTCACACAAAATATTCATTGAAACAGCTATTGTCTAGAGTGTTTACAATGTAATGGGTTTTCTAAACCTAATTGACACATAAGATTACTCTGACTTTAAACTCCTCCTAAAGTTTGGATTATCAGTGATTCAGACTCATTTGAGACAGATCCAAGACAAGGAAAGGACATGCAATGTGGCTTTTAAAGACTGTAGAGCTGACATGAAAAATGGATCAATAGACCCTCATGGCAGTTCTTCAAAAGCTCAAGAAGCAAGGGCTGGCAGAGCATGTGCTCTGTTTTGCAAACAGAAAGTCCATCAAGTATCAGAGTTAGGATGCGACAGTCAAAATGGGTAGACAGCTAGATGGGAAAAAAACTGATTGTGCAGTCAAGATTAAAGGACAGTGGTTAAAGGGATATAATCCATAGAATTCTGGATGCTGCAGGAGTAGAGTTCAGGCATCTTTCCTGGGACCTGTCAACTTAAACATCTTTACTGATGACCTCGTGGAGTTTGCTCTCAGCAAGTTTGCATTCAACACCAAACTGGCAGGCAGGAATCAGACATGCTCGAGGGCTCTGTGTCATTGGGCCAAAAGCACAAATTCAACAAAGGCAAATGCAAAGTCCTGTACCTGGGAAGGAATAGTGGAATCATAGTAGGATAATTCAGGCTGGATTGGATCTCAGTAGGACTTTAGTCCAGTCTCCTGCTGGAAAGGAGACTTGAGGGGTTATGGACACCATTGTACAGATGATGTGACCTGGTGGAGCCGGCTGGGATGGGAGGGTCCACAGTTTGACATGGCACATGTTTGAGAAAACACACATCTCTTATGAGATTCAAGTTCTGAAGTGCAAACTGTAGTGAAATTTAAACTTACAGGATTACTGCAAAAGGCTGTTTGTCAGGATTTATTAAATATAATAGTTTGCTACAGGAATACCTCCTGGTTTTAGTATGAAACAGGAGTATTTGAAACAGTATAGAACAGAAGGGGTTTAGTGGTGGTGTTTTTAAGAGAGAGTGCACGCCAGGCAGTCTAAATAACCTGTTGGCACTATTCTATGCTCTTGATATTAAGTGGAGAAGCTCTTTGCAAAGGTATTTCCAGGGCATTTGCAGAAGCAGGCAGCTACCTGGCATAAGGCATAGACTGTGCCAGGCATGGGCTGGCACAGCATGGGGCTGGGAGCTCAGGGAGCTCAGGGTGGTGGCAGACTGTCTGCAGAGACATGGGTGCCTCCAGACCAAACTTTTCAGGCTTTTCAGGATCAGCCAAGACTGAAGGCTGACAGTGGAGGTGGCAGAAGTGGCAGCCCTGGGATCCCCAGAGGAGAAACTGGGAGATGGAAATGACTTGGGGAGGGAGCAGGGACTTTCAGGGTGTGGAGCTAGAGGATGGCCAGGAGGTGAGCTTGGCAAGTGTCTGCAATTCCAGAGCCCTGTGGGAGTTTGAAAACACAGTTTAAGGGCCATGTCACTCACTGTCCCAGGGAGTTTGTGGGGATCAAGGAGCACCATGGGGCCCTCCAGCAACCATGTGCAGCTCTGGATATGTCTCACCACCACTGAGCAGGTACCACTGTCCTGAATTCCACTGTACCACTGGAATTCAGATCTGTCCTGTATTCTCCATGGACCCTGAGAGTGCAAACTGTCTGTACTGTAACATTTACCTCCATGGGAACTCTCTCTAAGTTGATGGACTTGCACTGACTTCAACACTTTCGTCTTCGAATCCACTAATTTTTTGGATAAAAATTATTTTTATCCAAAATCTTTGGTTTGGTAGCTCGTGAGTGCTTGTGCCATGCTGCTCTACCAGTTATATTTGTGCTGGTGAAGGATCACTCAATTATTTCCCCTCTAACAGCTGGTTAGTGGCCCTCAGCATCACTGCTTGTATGCTGCAGCATTTCTGGCTCAGGGCAGAGCCTCAGCCACATATCCAGGCTGAGCCTTTAGTGAATCCTTCCAACCCAAGGCAGACAGTATTATATATGGGTGATAAAGCCTAACTTCCCCGTTACAATGCAAGTTGAGAGCAGTATCCACGTTGGTTTCGAGGACAGCAGGACAGCTTGAAAAATTGTCAAAACATAAACATTTCCAGTGACAGCTGTAAATGATTTATGAGCCATTCTCCATCCACACTGACAACTAGCATATGAATAATAACAAATAAACTTAAATCATTCTGTACAATTACTGCTTCCTCAGATGGTCATATTATATTACTTAGAAATGTAGTCTATTCTGTTGTTTAACTCTGCTCTGTGTTAACACAAATGACTACTTTAGTCACCAGCTGGCTAAACGAATGCAGAGCTTGAAAAATATATTTCCTGAGCTAATGGGATGAACAAATAGCCACAAAAGAGTGAACCATTTTCACATTTCTCCTTTGGGATACAAAGTTCAGCATAATTACCACAAACACAAAAGATGCTGTACTAGAGTTTTAATTAAAAACAAAAACAAAACAAAATATACACAATCATTCTGAGTTTGGGAAACAGAAACAAGTTCCATTCTTCTTTGCCACATGGGCTAATAACCGGTTTTAATATGCTGCATTTGTGTCACCAAAGCCATTTATCTTAACCTGTTTTAAGTGAAGAAATTTAATTTTGAAGGAAAAACATCCACAGGCCATTTTACATGGTCTTTCAAGTATTGCTTTGCAGTTAGAAGGGAGATAAATATATAAACTAAGTATTTTATGTCATAATTTCATTCACTTCATATATAAAAATCATAATATTCTGCAAAAAAATACAACTTTACATTTATACTGAAGATATTATTTAACCCTAGGTTGTGGACAGAACATATCCTGGCCAGCTGCATGGAGCTGTGCCTGCAGAGTTTTTAAATAAGTTTAGTGTAGTTTAAGAACATGTTTTGCAATCACATTGGGGTGAAGGATCAGCAGCAGGCTCTGTGGTACATTCTGAGTACATCCTGATTTTGGATAGGAAGTGCAGTGGACTCTTGCCACTGGATACCCCAGGAAGACCCTGTCTGCCCAGTCAAATGTACCTTATGGCACTGTCAGTAATGTGTATCCTACTAGCATCCACCAGGTATGGTCAGCAGAAGAAGTGTTATGCTCTTCTTATTCCTTACAACTCTTAGACAGCTCTTAGTGGAAAAAAAGACATTTTAGTTAGGCTCTAAAAGAGTCTTATGTTTCTTCTGACACACACCCACACACAGGCGCACACTGCCACTCTAAAACTGAAAAACAACCTATTGAATGCAAAGACAAGGAATAGCCCTGGAGGCTGGGTAAGTATTTTATTGACAGAAGGTCAAGGAAACTTCAAATGTGCCTAGAGTTGTTACACAGCTTTACACATGTGTGGGGCAAAATCCTTCAAATAATCCTTGGGAAGCCAGCTCCACACTCCTACCACAAGCCCAGCTGTTGATAGTCGAGGCAGCTCAAGAGTTTTCTTTATATTATATGAAAAAGGAGATATGTATCCTGGACAGGGAAAAAAAGCAAAAAAAAAAGCAACCAACCAAACCAAAACAAAACCAACCAAACAAAACCAGCAACAACAAAAAATCAACACAAAAATATCCCAAACAATCAATCAAAAAATCCCCAAACAAACTGATGCTCACCTATGGGGTTGGAAGAGCCTCTAGTCCTATCTAAAGTGAGAACTGTGTAGGTGATTGACTATGATATGAGAGTGGACCAAGATTAGCAGCCAGGGTTAAAGTTCTCCTTCCTCCTGTGTCCCCAGAAAGTTCTTAAAATTATCTAATTTAGCTTGTCCTCTCTCCTACCACCTTCCCCACAAATACCTCCTCTCCCACTGTGTGGGAGGAGCATAGCAGAGCGTGGGGTGTGCTGGGTTGGTTCTGAGGAGCTGCAGGGAGCTCTTAGGGCTGAGTTCTGCGAGAGTGCTGCTAACTGGGCTTGTGGCTGGAGGTGGAGAGGGTGGCATCTGTGATGAAGCTGATGCACTGGCTGGTCCTTTGATGCATGGCACAGCTCTGACACTGTAGCAGGGTTTAAGGAAATCTGTCCACCATGGCAGATCTGGCCTGGATCATTTCACATGAGCACTGGAGTCAAGCCCATTTCCAGCCACTTTCAATTGACTGCCACCTACATAAATTCCACTAATGATTAGGTCTTTCCCTTCTAGGGACACTGGAGCAGTGGCACTTAGAAAAAAAAAAGTTTTTCCATTAAAAAAATGAAGCTTATTGTATTTTAATGAATATTTACAAACTACAGGAAATATAGGGTTCATACCTATCAGACTTCAATAGTTACTCATTATCCTAGAGCAAGATTAAACTCTCCATGGCACTGATGTTCTGAATAAATGGTAGCAAATCAATTTGACTAAAGATATGACAAGGTTTTTTTTCTTTCCAGAAACTAAGATATAAATCTTGTTATGAAACTTAAGTGAAACAAGGAGGAAATTCACTGACTGTTACTGAAAAGGCTTGGTTGTGCTTCCTTTTATAGTAATTTCATCTCATTCATATTTAAACAATCTCTATGGAAAAGATATATAAATAAATAAAGTATAATTGTGATGAAGAGGGAAGATCAATTGAGAACTGGTAAATCAAGAAATAGTAAAAGTAATTACAGTGTATTGAGCATCTTCCTTTATTCTCATCCAATTGAGTAAAACATTTACAGTATGCCAAAAGCAAAGAAAATGCAATAATTATGTCATAGCACCGATATTTTCTTTGGAACACTGAAAAATATGAAATAGGGTATTTGCCAGCTAGGAGCAAGTTTTTCAGCAAGAATTATTGACTTTAATTATCCTATGGTAGAGCTTTTAAAATATAGTATAATCTATACTTCAGATTTTGAGCACATCCCAGGCTAACTCTCTTTGCAAACTCTCTTCTATACTGCCTCAGCTTCCCACAGGGGAGGGAGGAACCAGCCTCAGGCTCGCTCCCTCTCCTGCTTCCAGGAGGTTTGGCTGGTGTCTCAAAACAATCCTTAATAGTCTCATGGCTATTATTGAGCACTTTCAGCACAGTGTAATTTATCCCATTAGCTATTACAGTTCAACACAGAAGTGTCCTCAAGACAGCTACCTTTCCTATAAATCTTTTTGTTAAAATCAGTTTTTAACCATGTTTGGCTGGTGTTGGCGTATGATCCGTGTTGTTTGAGTATTTGTAGAAAACTCAGGCTCTGACTGGCTAATGTCATCTGGCAAGCTGATTTCCTGAAAGCCTCTTTACTCCCCTGTACAGAAATTTTTGTAGCTCCAAATTGGCTTGTCTCATCCTGAACACAATCTTTGCCTGATTGCAGGAAAGGAAATGGCTCATAAGCTGTTTTCTTCCTAACAAAGTACAAATGTTGACAAATGCTAATGGAAGTTTTGATTACTGAAGAAAGAATAATTTATGGGAAGCCTGAATGTTGCTTTTCATAAAAATGCAGAAGGAAGTACATCTGCAAGTATAGAAACTCCTCTTCTTATAAATCATATACTTTACCATTTAATGTTGGGTTTTATATATTGCTTCATTTGATGTATGCTGTTTACCTGTAACAACTTAAATAATTAATTGCTGCAATCAATGTACCAGACTTACTTCAAAATTTAAAATGAATCATTTAAGATTTTAAAAAAAGTGTATAACCACAGGAAATTTCTTCCATTTTCCAGTATTTGCAGACAACTAGCAGTATTTATATCAGAAAATGCTTTTCTTTTACTTTTTCACTACACTAAATTTCTTTTAAGGTGTCATACAGCTAATCCTCTGATTTTAATAGTAAATATCAGGCTCAAAAATTTTCTGCATAGTTCAGAAGAAAAGCAGATTTTCACCTTTTAGTTTTTCACACTGGGAGCTCACTTTTTACTACTGTTATAATATAATTTATAAACATTTACTTCTCCATATTTGAGTTATCTTCCTCCTGACCAGAACTGCCATGAACTGCAACTTCCAGTTGGTAGGCTGTGTGCCAACTCTCTTTGCTTGCTTCCATAAGGAATAATATATTTTAACTGACAGGGAGTAGATTTAGATTAGATACTAGGAAGAAAATCTTCATTATGAGTGTGGTGAGGTATAGGCTGCCCAGAGAGGCTGTGGATGCCTCCTCCTTGGAAATGTTCAAATCCAGGCTGGATGGGGTTTGAGGAACCTGCTCTATGGGAGTTGCCCCTGCCCATGGCAGGGGAGGTGGAACTAAAGGGACTTTAAGGTCCCTTCCAACCCAAAGCAATAATTATCCTGCATGATAGCATGTCCTGTAAAGTTACAGGACAGATGGAAACCCATAAATTAATATCTCATGAAAGTCTAACTATTTCCACAACTCTGCAAACTCATATGTGTTGAGGTTTGTTTTACAATTCTCTGTGGGTTTCATTCTGTGTCTTCCCCTTTGTTTTACCACTTCTTCTTTCTCAAAACACTCTATTTCTATGCTGATTTTAGTATCATATATTCATTGTTCACAAGAACTAAACTTCATTGCATCCACTTCCTCCCTCATCATTTTTTTTAGTATAAAGAAGCCATTCTTTAGCACAACCACGTGAAAGGCAGAAAACAGAAGACAGAAATTTCAGTCTGTGGTCAGAAGTAGGCAACACAAGGAAAAGCTTTGGAAAGAGCAAGTATTGTCTTGTAAGCCTCAGGCTGCCTTATTTATTTTTCTTTTTTTCTTTTTATTTTTTTTTTTTTGTCAGAAAGCACTTTCTTAGTCACTAACAATACCCAAACATCCAAGCAAGACTGGAAAATAATACTTTACTGCAAGTTTAAAGCAGGTTAGCAAAGTTATAAATGCCTTCAAAGTAACTGAGGAGTGAAGATGGAAATGCCAGACCTATTTTATAGCAACATTGCCAGATGCTTTGATATCTCCTTTATAAATTCAACTTACATTATTCTAAGCTAAGATTGCTATCTAGTTGCTGTTCCTTGGGTATATTATTTCTTTCTTTATCTCACTGACTCTTTTCATAGCCTATAGTAAGAAATTTATTAGCAATGTATCAGATTTCCTGGTAAGATATGGTCCAACAAATGCTGTTATTATATTTTTCTCTTTTTTCCACATAACCTTTTTCTTTTATAATTTTGTCAGTCTTTGCTGTTTGGGCATCTTCACTGGAGCAATGCTGGCTTCAATCATCTGGAATAGCATATGTTATAGAAAAATGAGATTGGAATTGTTTGGTATTTCATTACAGTTTAATTGTCTGGGGTAAAAACTTTTTGTGGCACATCCTATTTGTTTTTCATTTCCTTTGAGTCTTTTAAAGGATTCAATTCTTCTGTCCAGTGTATTTTTGCTTTGGTGTAAAAGCTAATAGGATATTAAATAAAGATTTGGATGAAAACACAAAGGAGAAGAAAAGGAATGAAAAATCAGTTATCAATGTATGAATAGTTTGATGATCACTTTAAACTGAAAATAATCTGGAAGCCCCTTCTCAGAAACGTGCCTTGTGAATATCCCCAGGTGTACCCCCATCAAGCAGGAGTGCACACAACATCTTCAGCAGTGAGAACTTTCTGCACTCTTCCCAGTACATTCCCATTATTGTGACTCAGCAGAGAATATTTCCCCTTTCAAATTTTCTGGAATAATCTCTTGTTCAGTCTCTAGCCAGT
>VZTT01022524.1:68453-86896 GCA_013400855.1 Buphagus erythrorhynchus
AGCATTTAGGTGGCTATCAATGACAATTAGTCAGCTGAACACTCCCTGCTTAACCTCTTTCCTGGAGACTTTAAGGAACCTTCCTCAGCTCTGCCTACAGGAATAGTTCTTTATAGCAAACATCCAGTCAGTGTTTTCAAAGATTCAAAAAATACCTCTATATAATACAAAGATTAGTTTCAGCTACCAGCATAAAATACAGACTTTACCGAAGCTCAGCAGTATTGGGATTGGGTTTTTCACTGAGGCCCCTCAGAAGTGAGTTTCCACAATCCTGATTAAATCCAAGAACCATTTACCCATGATTTGTTGCTGGCTCCAGACATACTGCTCATCCGGTGGAGCTCTGCTCATTGGGAATAACAATCCACTGTCATTATTTCATTTCCTTGGATATTTCAAAAATAAAATGCAATTGTCTTTTTTTAATCTAAATTTCTGCTGCAGCAGTAAAACAGAAACAATAATTAGAGCCATGACTCAAAAACAAGGGTGCAAATATTTACAAATGCTTATGTTTGTTTTTTTCCCTTGCTCTCTGGAAGCCAGCCACAAGGAAGGACTATTAGTTGCTAGCTGATCTTTCTTAGGTAGGAGGAAAGCAGAATAGGGAGTGCTTTCAATGAGACGTAGCATTCAGAGCTTGGAACTTGCTTTGTTTTTGCCACACACAGCTGCCACAAAAGGAAGCAGTCTTCAGCATCCTAAAGAAAAACCCCAAAAAACCACTCATTCAGCCTGCATGTTACAATGGTTGAAGCACAGTGTTATCCAAACTATGCTAATCATGGTTGAAATTAACACACATACTGTGTTACTCACATCATTATCTGTTGAAATGCATTGAGCAACTGCCAGAACAGTAGGATCTTGAGCAGTGACATTTTTAATACCTTTTATGTGCAAGTTTTACTAGTCATTTCACAGGGATTAAGAAGAAAATTAGGAAAAAGGTCATAAATGCGCTAATTTTGAAATGATCCTCACTTTTTTGAGTGCAGAAGCAGCTACACTACACTGAGCAGAAGGAAAAAGAGCAGCCATTATTGTATGGTTGTTCAAATTTATAAACTGTCAGTTCCTCCCATATTACAGTAGCCAATAGTCAACAACATCAGTGGGAAGTTCCAGGAACCAGACAGCCCTAGCAGCTGATGTTTGCTAGAGATAATATTCCCCCAACAGAGGGATTATCCCCCCTCAGCCACCACTAGCCAGCAGGCATCCACCTTGAACCCAGGAAATGTGGTACTGCCAAGAGTTTGAGAGGATGTGCTGTGAGTGGGTCATTAAAATATTCTGTGTTAAAAAACCTGCCAAAAAATGCAGTGACGCCAGCGCATCTGGTTGCAGCATATGGGTTGAGAAAAACCAGCTGAAGCTCTTTATCAAAATGCTGTGTCTCTGAAGGGAGCTATGGCCTTAGGTAGCTTTCAGGCTGTGGGGTTGATTTCTACATTATCTGTATGTACTTTACAGCATATTTGATTCTCTAGAAGACACTAGAAATACTGCCAGCACTTGATCCAAATTGGTGGATATGGGTAAAGCCTACCCATACAACTCCTTGTTCTTGAAAATGTAAGGGGTGGAAATAATCCATCCAGATGACCATAAACTACTTTCTTTCTCACATATAGCCCAAGGGAATGCAAAAATCCCTTTCTTCAACTGTGCCTTTACTAGGAAGACCAGCCTTTAGGAATCTCAGGCCTTTGAGACAAAGGCAAATGTGAAGCAAGGAAGATTTACCCTTGGTGGAGGAGAATCAATTTAGGGCACCTCTAAGCAAATGTACAACCATGGGACCTGATGGGAGGCACACATGGGTGCTGAGGGTGCTGGCTGATGTCACTGCAAGGCCACTTCTGATTGTCTTTGAAACATCGTGGGGCCTGGGAGAGGTTCTCTGAGAGTGGAAGAAAGCAGATGTTGCTCCCAGCTTCAAGAAGGGGAAGGAGGAGGATCCAGGGAACTGGTCAGCCTCATTTTGATCCCTGGGAAGGTCACAAAGCAACTAATCTTGTAAACCATTTGCAGTGAGTATTCAGCATGTATTTACAAAGGGGAATTCATGGTTACTCAATGTGACAGATTGCAAAGAGGTGACTAACAAAGTGGGGGAGGGGAGAGCAGTGGATGCTGTTTACCTTGCCTTCAGAAAGGCTTTCTGCAGTGTCTCCCATAATATTCTCATAGACAAGCTGACAAAGTATTGGGTAGATAAATGGATAATGAGTTGGATTGGAAACAGGATGAACTACTGGGCCCAGGGATCAGCACCATGAAGTTCTTTTACACAAAGTTCCCTAGTGGTGTGTCCCAAGGGTTGATACTGGAGCCAATACAGTATAACATCTTCATTACTGACCTGGAAGGGGTGCACCCTCAGAAGCTTTGCAGATTATAATAACCTCAGAGGAGTGCCTGATACTCCAGATGGTTGTGCTACCATTTAGATTGGCCTCAGAGGCTGGAAAAATGAAAAGAGGAATCAATTTTCGTGGAATCAAAGAAGAGTTGAGGTTGGAAGGAACTTCTGGAGGTCATCTCCACCCCTCCCTCCCTGCCATGCAGGGTCACCTAGACCATGTCCAAATGGTTCATATTCCCCATTGTGTGATTTTGTGAACATCTGCTATATGCGGCTATCATTGCTGAGATGCTGGGTTCAATGGAGGCTTGGTCTGACTTAATATGCTCTTATGTGCATCCCTTGACAGAATATTCCCTTATTTCATAATATGAACAATATGTTCTGCTAAAAGATCATTTCATCCATTCATCCTGTAATAATCAGAGACTTTCTCCAGTTACAGATGGTCCACTGTATCTAATTATAGCCCTATATTATGTATAATTTAGATGCTATGAACATTGTGCTATGTTCACCTTTCTGTCTGCCAGCTTTCTGAACTTGTTCAGAAGTTGCTTTTGGAAGAGCAGGGGTATGGCTGCTCTGTGGAGGGATAAGCTGGGCTCAGCCTGCTACTTCAGTGCTATCAGCATCTGCTGGAAAACCAGCTGTCTGGAAAATTACACACAGAGACATTTCAACCAAGGGCAAATAGATAATGTGCATGCCAGTATTAGAGTAGTTGCTGATTGGATTCTGCAAAGAGTCCAAGGACCAAGAACTGAGACTAGTGTACACCTCTGGATCTTTGAAATCAGAGTCTAAATGAGAGTCAGTCTCCAATTTAGAATTCCTTACATGTAGCAGGCAACATCTCTGCAACGGACCAAGCCACCTACCACATACCACCTGAAAAGTTAAACATAAACAGTAAAACCATAATTGCAAGTTAGTTCTGAAAATGGCTGAAAAAGTGTATGAAGGATGTTATTGAAAAGGTATCATAACTATGAAACAATCCTCTCACCCTTTTTGTTGCTGTTGTCCTTGTGAAGCTGTGTATCAGCCTTTGATTTGCTTTAAATCTGTTGTCCTCTTTATCAGATGGTCCCAATGACAACTGAATGAAAGGACTGACTGGTTCAACAGATCAATCCAATAATTGGTAGCACATGTGTGACCCAATTCAAGTGGGTAGTATGGGTGTCTGGAATTATCTTTCTCCTCTATACACACAAATGCACATGCAAACTGAGTCTGCAGAAACCAATAGATTTTAAATAAAAGTTTAAGTGCCAAAGTTAAAGCAAAAGTTCCTCTGCATAGCAGTTCTACCCTCCTGTATATAAATTATCTTTATTGTATATAACTTGTGTCTTTATTGTATATTTAAGGTGTGTCTTATCCTAAGGATCATATTCTGACAGACTGTCTACAAAAGCATTTGCACAGATCTCAGTAGGAACATTTCCAGGGTGAAAATTATTAGAGCTTTAAATTTATTTGGGTACTTACTGAATTGCTGCTAGTTTCAAAGGAAGTACCAAAATAGCTAAAATGTTCTAGACATAAGGCATTACTCAACATAATATTAAATCGTTGAAATTTGGGCCCTGAACTCATTTGCTGATATCTATTACTCTGCCAGAAAAAAAGGTGCAAAGTGGCATTTGCAAATTATGTACTATTCTGGTCTTGTGCATAACTTACTTCCTCATGAATCTTTGTCAAAACCAGAACAATTTCAAAATTGTAGTGTGTCTGACTCATTGAGGGAGGGTATAGGAAAAAAATTACTCATGTGCGATTTTTTACTACTGTCTGTCTCGGTTCCCCACCAAGTCAAGAGACACACAACACTGTGAAGAACCTTCAAGCTCTTTACAGGAGTGCCTGTAAGTAACACTTTAAGGTTAATATCAAGGCATTTTGGACAGTAATCATGGACTGAGCTAGCAGTTCTAAGGTAAAAGGACTTGCTTTAAGTAAACTGTTGTCACCATACTGATTGGAGAGTCTATTCCTAAAGTTTGTGAAACAATTTACTCCTAAACTCTCCCAAAAGTATGTATAGATGTAGGAGAGGGACTGTGTAATCTCATATGTTCCCTTCCTTCCACACACTGGAATTTTCTGTGTTTTGTAGGGTTGTTTTTGGCAATAGGCAAATTGCCATTTGGGTTTCCCAAACTGTGCCTACATTCCTTCTTGTGTTTTAAGGGAAGAATATGTCTGTGGGTTTGTTGCATCACAGCTTCCTAACACAGCCCTTAGAGTTGTGAGAAAATTTGATTTCTTGTTCTATGTCCCTTCCATAGCTGCCCATATTCTATGGCTGCACACAACACATTCTCTGTGTCTTTTTCTGAGTGCCCAGCTTAGTCCAATACAACCTGTGCTGGCAATAAGGAAACAGAGGGAGAGGTTCATCTTCCCAGGCTTTGGATAGCTCTGAGTAACCCAGACACTTTTCACAGTTGAGCTAAAGTTCTCATAGAATGCAATACATCTTCTGGGAGGGTGGACTTTTAAAACTGGTCTGAAGTAATGGTTCTGGGAAACTGCCCTTTTCTCTTCATTGACATATAGACAGCTCAGATGTGGACATCACAGAATCACTGAAAACTTGGGTTGGAAGAGCCCTTTTAAAAGATCATCGAGTCCAACCTCCAGTGCTATAGACATCTCATATTAGATGGCATTTAATCAATTTATGGCATCCTAAAAAACTTGTAATATCTTGCAGTGTTCAGAATTATCCCAAGCTATCTATTTTCAATACATAAAGAAAAAGAGATCTCACTCAGTTGCTATTTTTGCTTGTTTGTTTTTCCTTGTGTATAAATTATATTTGCACTGCTGTGTTGTTTAGTATTTCAAGTTCCTATGAGTACATATATGATTAGATATTTTAGTCACCTCTTCTGTTTAATATGTTTAGTACCATTTACTTTCCTTCCTCATGCAGTTAAAAGCAAATAATGTGACTTGAGAAATTATGAGGGTGTCAATGAAACCCTGGGGATAGCTGCAGTAATGTTGCTGGATTTTTGATTGGGCTTTTATTTTTCTGTTGAATGCCCTACATTGACCAAAGAAAATAATGTGGGACTCCTTCCTGTATTTTTGCTTTTCCTATGCCATAGTTCAGCACTGGATTTTTTTATGGTATCAAAAAAAGGGAAGTAATTTTCTTATATTTCAATGCAACTGATTCAGGCTAGAAAAGAAGGCTCCTGAAACTGCCAAAAAGGGAAATATTTAGTTTTTTATTCTTATTGAGTGCTTTCTCTTCTTTAATTCCTGTATAAAATCCCGACAGGATTTATGAGGCAAAGATCACTGTGAAGCTGGGCATCAATGGGATCTAAGTTTCCCATTTAATCTAATGTTTCTTTTAATATGACTTTGTTTTTATGTATAAGGGTCCTGCACACTAATCTGAGAAAAGGGCCTGCCAAACTTCCATATTCCTCCTGAGATCAGCCCAAACAACATTGCACTGCAGAGAAAGTTATATCAGACTTGGTGTGAAGGTGCAAAAACTGGGTGGTAATATTCAGTCCTAACTCAATGGTACTTAATAGTCCCCAGGCTTTGCCTGACTTTGGTCTGTGTCAAAATAGAAAATAGACTTAGAGATCTGACTCCTTTTGTCATGCTTTGCCAAGTTAGCTGCGTGTCTATTAAAAAAACCCTAATTATTTAGTAAATCCCATTCTTTTACTCACTGTATATTTTTAGGAGATACCTGCTTCTTCCATTATATTAAAAATTGGAAAGGTGTTTGCATGGGTGACTAATCCATATACTAGACATGCAGACCTGCTGTTCACCTCTAAGCAAGCAATAGCCTAGGTAGAAAAGGTTTCACAAATACTCTCTGCAAATAATTAGAGTTTCACTCTATTGCAGTTGGACTAGATGATTGCTGTTTTCTCCTTCCAACTCAATTGCCCTATTCTATTCCATTCTATCTGTAGCAAGCCATCATCAGCTGCAGGATGAGCAAGGGACTAGGACAGGACCAAGCTGGTAGCAGAGGCAGCCACAACTACTTGGAGGATGAATATGGAGCAGTGTCCATAGAAACCAGGGAAGACATCATACACAGCATAAACCCATACTATTAAAAAATTGCATAACTCTAACACAGAGCTCACAGCTGAGCTGGAAGGACATTTTCTAGGGACTCTTGGTGCTATGTACTTATCTTTTTCTTCCCCTCAAATCTGTAGCCATATCTGAAATACCACAAGCAGGATCTTAAAATGCTTTTAAATTTTTCTTGTTCATTTTTAAATGAAACTAGAAAAATACCTTTTAAATATATTGCATTAAATTCAGTACATCAGAGGTCTTAAGAACTGTGGCCCAACCTCCTTGCCAGAGAAGCTCCTTTGGAAAGTTTGTTTTTATAATTATTCCTGCCAGCATGCCATATGGTAGAAGAATATCATGCTTCCAGAGCTGAGTAAATATTTCCTAGAGAGGGAAACCAAAGCATAGAGAGGTTCCCCTTGGACCCAACCAAAAATCCATTACAGAAGCAGAACTAGAGCACAAGAGTTTCCAGCTCCCCTCTGTGGGAGTGGGAGTTTTTAATCACTAGAAGCTATAGGGAAAAGAGATTGGCAGTTCAGAGCAACGAAAGATTTCCAAGAATAATTATTTCCTTATGCTACATAAATAATGGTAGCAGCTCCCACCTTAGTTCATGTTACAGGACAGAAGAAAAAGTACTTTGCTTCAGACTACAATTGAAATGAAGGTTTTTTTCTTGTCAGCCTCCTGTTAGAATTCCTAACTGTACTGAACAGCTTCAGGAAAGCTTCTGTGATTTATGTTTTTAAGAGGAATCATCCCAGAAAGCTCTCAAAGTTTACTATTTCTTTCAGTTCTGAATTAACCTCTTTAGTGATGCCAAGAATTTATTTCTACCTCTAAGCCAGAGTACTATTTTCCTTTCCAAAGCATTCACAGCTGTTTACATACCGGGTGATATAAGAATGTTCAGCCTTTTTAGGTTTAGAGTTTTTTTAGACATTCTTTTTAGGTTTAGAGTTTTCATCCTTTGAGTGATTCTCCTGTACTCAATGCTGAATATCTATGCCGGTTGCTGATGCCTTATGTGGGGAAAACTGAGGTGTCAGACAAGCCACAGAAATGCACACTTTGAGCCTGACTCTTACCTGGAAAATGTAAGCTTAGAGATGGGCTCTTGAGAGGATGAGAACACTCTGTTTTTGACTTTCAGTGACCATGGAGAGACACGTGAGCATCCATGCCACAGGCTCCAAAATTCACTGTGTCCTTACAATGCCTTTCCTGCCTTAAAGCTCTGGGTTCATGCAGGTTAGGGACAAACCTACCATGTGTTTTCTAAGTACTGCAGGGATCTCATGTAACAGCATTGAATCTGCTCAGAAAAGCAGACTTTTTGATTCTTTTCAAGTTCTGTCCATATTTTGCAAGTCTCCAGCCTCCCAGTCCAGAAGTACTTTTATTAAAATCTAAGGATGCAGTCATGCCTAAATCCCAGTCACATACTGCAGCCATTTGCTGAATGCTTATAAGCATTAACCCAAATTCACCATACCTATACATACAAATGCTCAAAACCGTGTAAAAACTGTGCCTGAGAACAGCTGTGAAATTGGTGCTGCTAAAGAAAACTCAAAATGTGTTATTTTCTTACATGGATGTTTTGGACAGTATTAGATAAATGCTAGACTTTTTGCATGTTATTTTGTTAAGGTTCCTTAAATCAAGAACAGAATGCCAGAAGTTTTCACTGTGTAAGGCAATTTTTCTTCAATATCTATAAAGAAGTTGTGGCAGCACATACTGTTTAACGATCTGATCACAGAGGTACAGGATTTGCTGACAAGGTTTGCTGGCTGTTAGGTGTGGTTCTGCTTGATTTCAGGATCGTAAATGTCTCCTTTTTGATTATGCTTCCTAAAAATGTCTTCCAGTAGAAAGAGGACAAAGCAGACCATCCACATAAGCAGAAGAGCAGCTCTGCACATAGCAGAGCTGGAGCCAGGTGATTCCCCTGCTGACTTTCCTCCCCATTTCACTTGCAGCACCTTCCCAAACATGGTGACATCTACTTATTTCTGGGGCATTGATTAGCTAATTTTGCTCCTGTGAAGGAGCTGTTAATTGCTCCTGTACTTGATTTACAGCTGAGTTCACTTAGGCCCTGGCGTGAAGCAATTTTCTCAGCCTTGCCAGGCCCTGTGATTGTGCCAGGAATTAAGCCCACCGAGAGCCTACTGCCCTCTGTTTGCCTGTGCTGAAGTGGTTAAACACAGAAAACACTCAGCATTTTTCAGGATAGTCCTCAGCACTATAAAGGATCAGACTCAAGTAAGGCCAAGGAAAAGCAGCACATCAGTACAAGAAGGTCCCAGATGGATGCTTGCTCCCATAATATTCAGCTCCTGTTGCACACAAAGGAGATAATGACACAACTAGTAACTAATTACAGTGAGAAGGAGGGTAAATGGTGCAGTGAATGCTAGCGGGATTCATAAAGTCTAATGATAATAAAATACAGTATGTGTACAAAATTATAGTTTAGTTCCTGGGTACCTGCTGTGTTCAAGCTAAGCAAAAGACAAAGTAATATCTTCAGGATGTTTTTTACAAAGACAACTGTTCCCTATTTAAGATAAATTTACCATTGTTTATTTTATTTAATTAGGATCTCATTTGTTCTAGAATGTTAAAATGCTAATATGCATATGAATTGACCTTGCATCTTTGGGCAAATTGCACTATAAATATTATATTATAAAAAAAACAAGGAAAGATATATGCACTGAACTGTCTCCCATCAAACTGAGTTGAATCACAGAAATATTCTGTAATTTACATTGCAGGCATACTGGTTAAGCAGGAGACATGGTGACAAGCACAAGGTATTAGGCTTAAAAAGGGTTGAACACAAAATTGCTGAATGGTAAGGCTGGAGGGGACCAGAGTGAGTCATCTCTGCTCAGGCAGGATCAGCCCAGAGTATATGGCACAGGATTGCATCCAGGTGGTTCTTGAGTATGGCCAGATTCCACAACATCTCTGGCATCCTTTTCCAGTGCCTGGTCACTCTCACAGTTGTGAGAGGCTGGAATGATTGCTGTCTCCAGACATTTAGGGGTGCACGTGTGTGGGGGAAGGGCAGGTTAAGCCTTGCCCTGGTGAGGCAGTGCCCTGCCCTCCACCCCCAGCCCCAGAGCCTGTATCACAGCCTGGCAGTGCCAGGCATGCTGGAGGCAGTGCTGCACACCCCACCCCTGGAACCCCTCACCCAGCTCCTAAGTGGCCAAATGACTACAAGTCCCACCTGGAGGAAGGGCCAAGGGGTGTTTAAAGTGGAACATGAGGCAAGCATGTCTTGACTCTACCTTCTCTTGGAATTTCTATCAGCTGCACACCACTAGAACCCAGGAGTGGTAGTTATGTGGCTCCTCTTCTTGTATTTTATGCCTTTCTGTCTTTCTGTTTCTAATTCTTTCTTCTCAGAATTTTTGTGTAACTTAACATCAAACAGGCTTAGAGGTTAATGCTTTGAGAAGTGTTTTTTGTTGATTGAATGTTGCATTAAATCTTTTGCCAAATATTTCTCTGCTTTTCTAAAGTTGCCAGTAAAGTGTTTTAGTTGTTTTGACCTCTGGAGAATATCCTCTCCGTATTTGTCATGTGTGTCTAACTCAGAGCTTACAAGAACAAATGTAAGCCCTTTTAAGAACCATGCTGAGCAAGGCTTTTGGGGACCTTAAAAGAGTAAAGTTTTTCCTCAAGTTCTGGTAGAACTTCCTGTGCATCAATTTCTGCCCATTGGCTCTTGTTCTGTTGCTTGGCATCACCAAGAAGAGCCTGGCTTCATCCTCTTGACACCTTCCCTTCAGATACTTGTATACATTGATGAAATTCCTCTGTCAGTCGTGTCTTCTCAAGGCTGAACAGGCTCATGTCCCTCAGCCTGTCCTCCTAAGAGAGATGCTCCAGTTCCCTCATCATCTTCATAGCCCTTCACTGAGCATGTTTCTGGAGCTCCACATCTCTCTTGCACTGAGGAGCCCAGAAATGGACATAGAACTCCAGATGTGCCTCACCAGGGCTGAGCAGAGGGGCAGTGCAGGGATTGAGAGACACACACCATGCTATGCAAGCAAAGAGTTTATTATACTACTCACCAGTATTTATAGTTCTCTGATTTCCATACAAAATTTTCCACTCAGACCCCTTTGCCTCTGTTCCCGTAGCAACACAATCTTTTTGGTTTTCCTGTTACATTCTTACACCAGCAATGTCCTTGTTACATCTTCTCCTGTCAGAGCAGCCAGAGTGACCAGACATGGTGTCTTCACTTTTGTTCTTGCCTTGAGTTTATCTCTCCCACAGCTTCCACTGTACCAGGGCCACGAGCTCGGTGGTGCTACCCAGCTCAGCTTCTGTAGCTGTCTGATCTGCCACAGGGCAGGATCACCTCCTCAACTTGCTGTGAATGTTCTTCCTAATGCATCCCAGGATACTATTGGCCTTCTTGGCCATGAGGCACACTGCTGGCTCATGGACAGCTTCTTGTATATGGACCAGTTTGTAGGTGTGCTATCCCAGGAGAGACCTCTCAGAGAAGGAATGGTGCCTCTGAGGCATACTTTCATTGCTCTTTACTAACCTACCTCCACCTGGAGAAGCTGTGCTTCATTCCCCATCCCTGGGCAGTGTGCACATGCTGCTTCACCAGCTCCTCCCTCCCTGGCAGCTGCTGTGGCTGCTCCCCACAGATTGAGCCATGCTCCCCTTCATGGGGCTATCAATAGGCAGTTTCTGTGCTCCTCTCTTTCCCTTCTTGGTGCCTACAAGGCAAAGCTAGTGTCTCTGGGAGCAGTGGGTGCTACAGGAGGTGGTGTCTCTCATACATACACTCACACACACACACACACACACACGTACATGTGCCTGTGAGCCATTATCTCTACATAGCTAATGAAAAATCAAAGCATGCAAAACATAAAAGGACAAAAGATAGAAATCCTCCTAGATTCATCTCTTCAATAGTTATATCTGTGACACTGGGGACAAAAATTTTGGTCTCAGGTGTGGTGGTTCAGCCCCATGTGAGTCAGACCTGCATATTTTGCAGTGTAAAGAAGTATCAGACAGCCAGTTAAAAGCACATCATTCTCAGTAGTGTGATCCTGTAAATAACAGTATTTTTCTTTATCTTTCCTTTTAGTTTGAGCCATTGCAGTGTCAGCAACAATCAGAAGAAAATGCAAAAATTCATCTCAATAGCTTGGAACGCGTGGGAAATGTTTATATCTGAAAGGAGGCCTGGCTGGAAGTATCAGATGCAGCTTTTTGCAGTTTGCTCTGCAGTTGGCTTCCTCTCCAGCTTTCTATTTTTCCTTAGCATGCACTTCTCCTTGGCACACTACTCTTTGGGGCCCTTACTGATTTCTGGATTAATCTGGATTTTGCTTTCTATCATGCTCTTCTGTTTCAAGCACCTGCGCTGTTTTAGTGTTCTGTTCCTCCTTTCTTGTGGACTGAAAAATGGCAGGGATGCTCTTATTACTGCTGGCACAGGTGTTGTGGTGGCCAGCAACATTCAAAATATTTTTCACAATCTAAAGGTTCTGGCAGACAGTATAACCTGTCATTTAAAGCACGAGCAATTTGCCTTGATAAAATATTATGTTGAGGCAATAAAATGGATTTATGAGGTGGCCAAGCTTCCTGCTGAGCTACCTGAAGAACTAGTGGTCCTAAAGCACAAATTCACACCATCTTATTCAATTTCAGATGATGCATTAAAACAAGAGCTAAATGACACAGAGCAAGAAATCCAGAGAATTGCTAACCAGATATCTTTTATGTTGACTATACTGCCCTATATAGGTCAGAAGGTATTGCCTATATTTGGGTTTTTTCTTGTTTCTTTTGGAACTGCCCTCTTTATAAAAAAATTTGTGGGCTCTCATAGTGCCAAATTTAAGAATACTTATATCACAAAACAGTTCATTGCATTTGATGAGCTCCAAAAGCAACAGCAAAGACCTTGTGTTCTGCCACTTAACAGAAAAGAAAGAAAAGATTACGTGACAATCCCATCCTTCTTCTTCACAAGAAAGGACAGGAAAAAAATATTGTGTTCTTTTCTCCCTGTAATTATTCATCTTTGCATTTGGCTTCTGTTTGCTGCAGTAGACTCTTTGTTTTATTTGTTAATTATTTCTGTGAACAAATATCTCCAAGAAGTACCGGATCTAGACATTCAACTCAGTCTCCTTCAGAATGTAAGTACTTATCAGTACCATATATTTCTTAGTTTTGTGTTGAAAAATTTCCCTTCATCTTCAGCAGCTGCAAGAGCAGACATATAGCAATGAGCCATCAATTCTTTCCTGGAATATAATTCATTTCAAAAAGGGCCATTGCCTCTACAAATAAGTATGTTGGATGGAACCAGACAGTTCTTCCAGAGCATTGTCATATTTCTAGAGAATGGTAAATTTTAGAAGAAGTACTTTTATTCTTCCACTTATATATATGAAGAAAAACAGAAGCTTAAAATTGGAAACTCACAAAACTGACACTTGTGAAGCACTACTTTTATAATCAGAAGTCACTGTGACACTGATGTAAGAGATGATTCCTACCTTTCTTTAACTGAGTAGTGTGAGGAGCTCATTTGGATACAAGGACACATACACACGAAGTAATGGCTTGTTTCCAAAATCTCCAGGTTCCTTGACAAAGGATAGAAACACAGGCAAAACCACACACAACAGTATCCTCTTGTCATGACCTGCTTGACATGGCCTTGGGAGTGACCCAAGTCAGGGCAAAGGAGCTTAGTCCCACTACCCATGGACAGATGTCCTGAGCCTGACAATGTCTGGCTGATTCAGGGGTCCTGTACTATGAATTTGTTCTCTTTATGTGCATTGTTCACTCCTGTGGAAAGCTGGTTGGCTCCTTCAAAACAGAAAACTAATGCCATCATCAGATTGTTTCTAGTTCTCCAAGGAAAGCTAATTACATTAAAATGTAAAATTTAATCTCAACAGATTTGTTATATCAAGCCTCAGGGCTGCTGATCTCAGGGAGTCCAGGAAGCTGGGTGAGAGAGAAGACTTAGAGACTTTATATGTTTATTAATTAGTATGAACAATAGAGTTCTTCATGCACTTGTACTCCTGCTTCATATTGAGTTCCTAATGAAGATTTTCCTTGCCTAGACATCATTTCAGTTTAGGGATAAAATGTCCTGAGATAGTATGGAACAGGATAATGTCAAGGAAAGGTTAACAGGCTGAAGATGGGTAGCATGCTTTGGGAACTTGGTTTCTCCAATGAACATCTAACAGAAATGTCTGGCCTCTGTAGGGTGATTAGAAAAGCCACAAGGAAGAGCTTATTATTCCTCTGACATGATCAGAAAAGAGGCTGGGTGGTTTGGTGTCCCTACAGTGTTCTTACACACATAACAGGAAGTTGCCTGCCAGTTTGGTCCCAGCAGCATGTCTAATTTACCCTTCTTATTAAGCATTTCAGTCCACAGGCAGTGAAAGACATCAGCTAAGCAAGGGCAGCTCCAAGAGGAGGTCAGGCAACCTCGTTTGTGTGACAACCTTTGGTCAGAGCACTGCCTGGGCCAGTGTGTGGCTGCAGAGAGGGGACAGGGCTTAATGCCATATGGGCATGGCTGGGTTGCTGTTCTATACCACCCACAACATCACTGCAGGTGTGGTTTCAGGGGGAACAAAGGGTGAGCACCCTTGCATGTGTAACATTTTTGCCTCCCTCTGTCCATCAGGAAGGTTGTCAGGATCAGTCCTGCCCCTGCCTCCCCATCCTCTGCTGCCCATTGCCTTCCTGTTCGTCCAAGGCTTGACTCAGGCATGCGGTGCTGAAAAGCTGCGCTGGTGCTAGAGGCAGCTGCAGGGAGCAGAGCAGCAGAGGCGAGCCCGAGCCCAGCCAAGGCTGAGCTGGGCTGAGCTGAGCTGAAAGGAGCTGGGTGGAGCTGGGTGGAGCTGGGTGGAGCTGGGTGGAGCAGTCAACAGCGCCAGGGCTGGTACTGGAAGCAGCTGCACAGAGTTGAGCGATGCGCCTGAAGCGGTGGCGCAGTGTGGCAGGGACAATCTTGCTTTCAGAGGTTTGTCTGTCATTGTCTTCTGCTGTCTCGGGCTCAGGGCTGGAGACAGTGCTAGAGTGAGTGCCTGCCACCTTGTCTTTGTCTGGGGACAGCCATGTGGTGCCAGCCATAGGAAGAGCCACCATCTTGGCTTTGTCCCAGGGCCACGTGGAACTAAGTCAAGATGGTGAATGCCTTTTGTATGTAGAAAACCACCTTCTCTTTTTATATACTTTTGTTAATAATATTGCTGCTGTTACTGTGTATCTCTTATTCCATTCCTTGCTGCTTTCAGTAACTTGCTGCCTCAACCCACACTCTCTGCCTTTGTCCCTCTCTTACTGGAAGAGGAGAGGCTTAATTGGAGTTTAATTTCTGGCTGGTGTTAAACCACCATGGTGTGGAAGCACTGCTGATCATGTGCTGAGACAAAACTAAAGAGACAGGCAGTCTGCTCTGCAGTTTTTCTCTCAATGAAGGACCCCCCAACAGGGCATCTGAGCAGAGTCTTAGGAGTGGAAAAATATTAAACCATTACAACCAGATTAGCTAAATATTTCCCAATCAGAACCGTTGATAAGGTAAGTTTGTAATGGTCCAAAATGCTGGACATTGTCCCAAGAGAAATCATGAAAATAGAGTCCAAAATATTTATAAATAGCCAATAAATACATTGGTTTAGGCATACTGTATATAGATACTAGATGGTCTAGATAACCAGTATAACCAATATATAACCAGTGCTTTTTTCTCCTTTTCTTGTACAGAAAAATGAGAAAAGCTATATAATTTCTATGAAAGAGCATATTGCAAAGACTGATTCTTTCAAGATCCCTTTGTTTAAGCATAACTGCATCCCTCATCCAGAGCTCGCTCTCTCCACGACATGGATTCAGCTTGGAGTCATCATCTTCTTCTTAATAATTTTTGGGTTATTCTCTGGCCTCCTGACCCAACTCAAAATACTCATGGCAACTTCCTTTTATCCCGATACCGAGATGAAACGGATACATTACTTACATGCAAAATTACTCAAAAAAAGAGCAAAGCTACAAGAGAAAACTGGGAAGAACATGTTTGCAAGAACGGTAAGCCATGAGCTCTGGGGAAAAAAATAAGTCTTCTCACTGGGTGGTAGCCAGATCCAGGAAATACTTAAACACTTATTAACTTCATTATGTGCTAATAGACTTTCCCCAATGCTCAGGAGCCAGAGACACATTGCCTAATGGTAAGATTAGGTCATCTAATTGTTCTGTTCTGTACTTCAGCACACATGCCTCAGACATGACATTGGTACGCTCAAATGACTATGTGCTGGCAAGAAAATACTTCTCAGATTCAGAGTCCTCCAGAGAAGAAACTTTGCTTTCATGAACATATGAAAAGCATTTAGACTATTCGTGCAATCTAGACAGCAAGTGCTAGGCAGTAAGAGCAGCCCTAAATGTAGAGAAAGATGTTCTGGTATTATTTAGCAAAATGGAAGGTGATATGTTTCTGTTTTAAAACACAATGTGATTGCAAATACCATTAGGATACAGAACATTTTGCTTGCAAAAACATTTATTGTATGCATACACACGTATTTATATTTATATTTATTTATATTTATATTTATATTTATATTTATTTATATGCACTCACAGACACACTAATGGAAACAACTAACACACATACATATACCTATGGCATATCCAGATAGAAAGCTGCAGACATACAGCTTGTTTAAGTTTGGTTTTTTAACAGCCTTCAATACTGACTATACAGGGTATTAGTGTCGAGGTGATCTTAACTCAGTAATACTATCATGTAGATCATACTTCTGTCTTTCCAGGTCAACTTTTGGTTTCCAATACTCAAGACAAGAGAGGAAGTGAGGAAGAAAGAAAGGAGTGTAGCAGAATGACAGGATGATGTGAAAAAGACCAAGCAAATCTTTGGATATGGCTGAGATGCTTTAGCTCCACCTGTGTTTTGCACCATCTTTCCTATGGAATGTCAATTCTAAAATGTAAAAATCTCACACTCAAAGGCTGAGCAGCAGTATTTTGGAAAACATGCCATTGTGGATAGTGTGCAGCTCACCACAGATTGCTCTGGATTGCATTAACAGTTGTTTTCAACTTGGGATTTCCATTATCTGGTACTTGACAAAATCATGGATGATCTGCTCTTCTGTCTAAAAGCAATAAAACAGTTTGGAGCTTTTAGGACTACAGCAGAAAGCTCTTTGGATTGAACTTACAGAGGATGTAATGGAAGCAGTAGGTTTGTCTTCTTCATGTTTGACAGACACTGAAGATAGAAGACACAGCAGAGGCTGTCCTTTGCCTTCTGGGATGGTCAAGAACTGGGATTTAGATATTTCTAGACATTTTTATCTATTTCTCAAGCCCTTCAGCCTGGATCTATGCCATCCCTAGCTTCTAGTCTCCTACCTAGTCTCCCACCCAGAATTCCTTACTTGGTCTTAGTCTCCCACTTCCACACATCCATAGACTGTATCACTAGTGCAGATTGTATGATGCCTTTGATAATCACCAGAGAGGTCATGTAACAGGTAGATGAGAGCATGGTCACAAGAGCTAGAATAGAGAGGAATCAGGTGCTGTGGGTACAAACAAGCTGTCTTTAAAGGGTGGGACATGTAAGTAGAGGTGAACAATGTTTCAAATCTTGCAGACTGCGGAAGCTTGCAGAAGGGACAAAAATGGGCTTAATTATGTTGCATAAGCACCATTGACTTCAGTGAAATAAAACTGAGCCAATACTGAAGTGCTTCACCTATTCAACCAACATCGGTGATGTGACCTCCATATGATACAAGAACAAATGCAAAATGCCTAAAGACATAGGAATGACTTATGTAGCTTTAGAGATTTAATGTAGAGCTAAAAAATGTACCCAACAGGCAGTGTATTTCTGATTTTCAGCCACTAAAAGAATCCTTTTTTAGTCTGAATAATAGGAAATTCTTCTCTCTTCCTCTATAATACATGCATGGTTTCAGGACAGCCATTGATCAATGTCTCTGTTATCTGAATGAATTAAGACTTAAAACTCTTCGGTAGCAAGTGTCAGAAGTTATTTTCCACTTAAACCACTGAAAAACACAAAGACTCTTTTTCCTTGGGCATTCCAAAGTCTCACTTCTCCATGCATGCAGGTGTTTCAGGTTGCTTGTGTGACAACAATTTGTCTCTGGGAAATGGTGCTGGATTAAAGCCATGCATTATTGAGGGTTGTGCTGAATGTCTCTGAAAGGCCTGACTATGTCCTTTTTGCTAAAGTGGGACAGCCCTGAATAGTAGCGGGATGTCAGCTTGTATTTTGGGTTCTACTGTCAAGCACCAGTAGCAAGAAGCATTCTGGTGAGAGAGAAGCAATTTGAAGGTTGCTGTAAATTTGGACTCACAGAACAGAATAGCTATCCAGGTACTATCGATAAGAAGATTACACTCTTGTTATCGTTGCAGATGAAAGGGCAAGAGTTACACGTCAATAAGAGCTGAATATTTTTGGCAGAGTTCTGACTAATTGCTGGCAGGAGTTGAATGTGCTCCTCTCAATCCCAAAAGAGAAACTGGTGAGAAGCCCAAATATGGGGGCAACTACAAAACACCATGCACTTATCGTCAGGAGGAAAATTTTGGTCTGGAGTTTCTTGCCTTTGCTGTTAGGTGGTGTTGCCACTCAGAATAAATTTTCACTCTGTTGTTCTACAAGGAGCAAGCAAAAGCTTTGCAAAGAATGGTTCATCAAAATGACTCAGATGTTGGTCAATCATTGGGAGAGATGCCTAAATCTGTTAGGATTTTAAGTTCTGTAGTACACTCTCAGGACAATGCCATGTCTGCATTTTTCATTTCCTGAAGGAGATTCAGCCAATGCTGAATTGTTGAATGCTGACCCAATGCCCCTCCCCCCCCA
>VZTT01022524.1:87003-109266 GCA_013400855.1 Buphagus erythrorhynchus
TAAATCACATCTTCTGCTTTCTGGATGAAGCCTGTGTTGCTGTATTTTTTTGCCACTTCCTAGCCTTACAGCAACAGGTAACTAATTGTAATTCTGTACAGCATGTTTAGTTCTGATAAATATTTTACCTAGATGCTTGACCCCACTACCACTGACAGAGGACATGGAAAAGCCTGAGGTATTTTGCAGGTAAGACTGATCTTTAGCCATAGCAGACGTCTCAGACCTGAAGGAAAGGCTGGACCAAGGAAGACTTACCCCTTGTAGTTAGAGAGCACTCAAACACACAGGAACACTCAAACACCATAAGACATGATGTTTGACATATCCATGGATATGGAGGGTGCTGGTTGATGTCACTGAAAGGTGTCTTTATTTTTTGTAAAAGGTCATGGTGATCAGGAGAGATTACTGAGGACTGGAAGAAAGCATGTGTCACTCCCATTTTCAAGCAGGGCAAGAAGGAAAACCTGAGCAACTATAGATGCACATTCTGCACCTTTTTTTTAAATATATTTTTTTCCTAAATCAAGTCCACCTTCTATGCCTCAAAGGCATTGAGTTTTATCTCAGTGGTAGGACAGTTCTTACCTTGACCTACAGTACTAGACCTATTCCTTCAGCTGTCCAGTGTCTTTCTTTATCTGTACAGATGAAAAGGCAGGTCTGTTGCTCCCCTGAAATTACACAGAGACATACTTCTCATTCTTTCCAGACCTTTTTTTCTTTTTGTTTTCTTCCATTTTTTCCTGTACTATGGGGAAGTCTAGGGGTTTGTTTATCTTCAGCTGTCTCCTCTGCAAGTTGTTCAGCTATTTCCTTAGTCTCTCTGTTTACCATAACCCTCAACCACAGGATTCAGTTGTTCTTTTTCTTAAAAAAAAAGTCTACAAGTTACAATAAAAAACCAGCATTGCACCCACAATTATTTCTCTTCCTCTTCTTGCCTACCCTCTCCTCAGATTTCCTACATTTTATTTTGGCTCTTTTCTTCTGTCATTTATAGTCTTTGTTCCTCTTTTAGTATGTTTTCTTCATCTCCAACAGATCATTCTTTCTCATCCATAAAAGCATGCAATGCTTTTCTTTCTGCTGAGCACAAGGGAACCATAGGTGCAGTGGAAATTAAGGATTTTTATTCATTTGTTGGTGTAATAGAAATTTTTAATATCTATTAATATCATATTACTGGGCTTTGTCTCTAAATGACTCTCTAGGGCTTGTCAGAAACATATTCAGCACTATGAACAGGAATCTGAGAAGTCCAGATTTGGCTTTTGACTCAATCATCCCTGTCCTTCTCTCAGCTCACAGCAGAACTCAACTTCCTTTTTAAACATCCTTCACTAGTGTAGGAGCTATTTGATTTACTGTGAAAAGTCCTCCAATTGGATCAAACCTGGTTTGTAAAATTAATGAAAGGCTGACCTGATTGTCTTGTGAAGGTAATTCAGAGAGACACGCTGGTGCTCCTGACACTCCTGGAGTGGAATACAAGCAAGGACATTTCCTTTCAGCAACTGTGTTTATGGACCTCTCCTTATCACCACTCTATACCTCCTGAACCTGGCTGGCTTCTAAAGCCAAGCCAAGCTAAAGGCTTCTTTTCCTCTGTGCTAGTTTCATTTCAGCATTTCATGTGAGCAGTTGGGTGTGCAAAGTCAGAGGATGCTGGGTTTAGAACTGCTGTCACCGTGACCCCTGCTCTGTCAATATTATCACATTGACTCACTGCTTTCGTCGCAGTTTAAATAGCCCAGAGATGCAGTTAAAGAAGAAATGAATAATCAAAGCTTTTCCTCTAATTCTGTTTTACATTGCAAAAGTGGAAAGTAAGGCTCAAAGGATCACTTTCTGCTGCTGACGAAATAAAGCCTGAAAACAGGGATGTTATTGTCGACTTTAGAGGCACAGATTTCAAAGCTCGAGATGCTTCACGGGGGCTGCTGTGCATGGCAGTGCCTTCCTCCTCGTTTCGCTGCTGGTACATTAAACCTGCCCTGCCCTCCAGTGGCCCAGCACTGCTGCTGTGCAGAGATCCACCAGCTGAGGAGGGAAGCGCTGCTGTTTTTTTGCTGTGGCTGTTTGCACCATCGCCGTGAGTTTCACGGGCGGTGAGCCGAGTTCCAGCAATAAACACACACCGGCTGTACGAGGCTTCCTCTGGCAAGTGGTGGGGATGAAAGCATGCAGGGATCAGATCTCCCAAATTGCTTGTCTGCTCCTGCCTCTGGAATCCACATCACCAGGGAGAATGGAGTACGAAAGATCCCAAATTTCTGTCTGGGTGGGGAGAGAGATGAAAATATAGTTAACAGAATTTTTTCCTTACTTTAACCAAGTGTTTGAATCTTCAACCTTTCCATACAAGAAAGAGGAGGAAACCAGTAGCATTCCAAGGAGAAGTGCTAAGCAAAGAAAGGATGTTCTGTGTTTTAGCCTTGACAAAACAGTTCCTTGGCTCCTCTGCACAGACACTGCTCCAGAGAAAAAGGGTTTTAATGCAGCAGTATCATCTTTCCAAGCAATCAGAGTGACCAACAGACTGAAGGAAGAGTCAAAGCAAGCAAACCTTTTTCTCAGTGGAGAAGCCTGAGGATTATGGCTAAACGAGATAGGATTCAAACATCTGAGAAAGCAATTATTGTCTTACTTTCCCATGAAAGGCTCAAGAAAACTGTGTGGGCTGCAGAAGTCATCTCTAAACCACCTTTCCAACCTGGTATGTGGCATCTGTTGTCTTAGCACAACAGTTATAGGCCAGACAGAGCAACAACTTGAGAATGTAATGAGGAAGTGATAGCTCAGGGATGAGATTGTGGAACGAATTCAGAAGTCTTGTCAGGGTCTAGAGACTGAGGTACAACTGCGAGATCAGTCAGTGCTCCTTCCAGAGCTCCAGTTCAGGACTTGTGCTGACATAACTGTAATCCCATTGAATCCCAAACTATATGCCTACTAATAAATCCTATGCTACTATTTTTGGCTCTGCTGTCATTCCTTACTGGTGTTTTGGAATAGAGTCCTGGGCAGTCCCAAAATTACATCCCTGTGAAGATGCCACCATTATAGCCTAGCCTCTGTAAGTGGAAGAGGGACGAGGATGACAGAGATTTGCAGTCTGACAGTTTAAACTTTAGTACAAGTGCCTGAATGGCACAGTTGAAATTCTTTTGATGTCACACAGTTCCTCAAGGGCTATTACTTGGCACCTTTTGGCCTGAGGCAGGATTCAGGTACTAGGGCCAGCACATGTCATGGCAAAAAAAATATTCATAAATATAACAAATCTGATGGGCTCAATAGCTTGTTGCAGCCAAGAATGTAAAAATACAGCAGATGATTTGGTATGAATCCTACTTCATAATATGCAGGTAATTTCTTTCATCTGCACAATAGTTAAGACTCACTGGAATTAAAAAGTAGGTATTCCTTAACCAAAAATAGTATAGCTCTATAGGAAGAATAGTCCATGATACAGAGCAGTAAGTACCAACATAGGGAACAGGAATTCTTTGTTAATTATACAGGAAGAAGCTTGCTCATTTCTAATCTAACAAAAATGAGTAGGAAACCTAAAAATACTGTATATTTTTCCATAGATAATACATGTTCATAGTTTGGAGATTACTCTTATGGAATTTCTGCTCTTCTTCCAATGTAGCAAAAGATTAATTAGAAAGAATGGATTCATGGTTGACCTGCACTGTTGATGAGACAAAACGTAAGAGAAGACAGGCATCCTTCGTACAAGAAAGTTCCAGTTCTGAGAGGCAAAGATGGAAGGCAGCTGCAGAGTAGAAATCTGCACCATAGTTACACAGCCTGTATAATTTTGTAGCCAATGGAGACAAACCAGCATTGCATTTTCGTCGCCCACCTCATCCCAAAGAACAGCTCCAGACAGATTCATCTAACCTGTGTGAAATCTTGATGCAGAGACAAAAAAGTTGCAGAAGCATCTCTTTCTCTGTTGATAGTAAAGGGAGACTGGACAACAAGCTGAGATACAGATCATGATAGTACAGAAGCAGTGAATTCTGTTTCCTTGTAATAGTCATTGTAATAGTGCTGACTGTTGGTTCTGCTGTTCTGCCACCCCAAAGATAAACCTGAGAAATGGGAACTGGTGCTAGACCTTCTCAACCATACCCATGACTATCCTCCATCATCTTACAAGAAAAACCCTCTTCTTCTTTTTAGAGACACAAGAACTACTGACCTAACAGGAATTTGCTTTTCATGCAAGCTCATACATCACTGTATGCCTATGACTACAGCAGGAACTGCAAGTCTGCTTTCCACTGTCAAAAATAATACTAATTATCATATGTTTAATGTGTATGTCCTCAAATACACAGCACTTTCTGTGCCTGTTTGGCCTGTGAGTTGCACAGTACAGGTTACATTGTTTTTACACATAGGACAGCCAACTTTCTGTACATAGGTGATTTTGTGTTGGCCTCATTTCTCTCTGTGGTGTTTTTGGCTGGGGTAGAGTTGATTTTCGTCACAGTGGCTAGTGTTTTGGATTTGTGCTGGAAACAGAATTGATAATTCAAAGATATTTTCCTTATCAATGAGCAATGCTTACACAGCATCAAGGCCTTTTCTGTTTCTCACCCCATCCCATCAGCAATAGGACTGGATGTGCACAAGGAGATGGGATGGGACACAGCAGGACAGATGACCTCAGCTGACCCCAGGAATATCCTAGACCATATGCTCATACTCAGCATGTAAAACTGGGGGAAGAAGCAGGGGGAACAGTCAGAGTGCTTTCCTGGGGATACCTGAACACCTGCCTGACAATGGGGGGTGAAATCCTTGTTTTGCTTTGCTTGTGTGCAACATTCTGAAAGTACAACAGCCTCTGAAAATGGAAATTAGATAAATTGAGATTTTTTTTTTTTTAATTAGGAATTCTACCCTACAAAAAACCAAAGTATTAGTTACATTGGCAAAAACCTCACATTTTCAGTTAAAAAGGTTTTTTGACATTAATGCATTATAATTTTGCTGTGGTGATCTCAATTCATAAGTCTTCAGGTGATAGGTGTATGCCTCTCCATCAAAGCCAGAACACAAACTATTATTGTAGGTGAGTTCATGAGTATGGCTGGCATAGGTTTGCCTTGGGTGCAACAAAGGAAATGGTTGAACCCACCAAAAAAATCTTGGTGGTGCAGTTGGCAGGGACCAATATATAAAGCTCTTTAAAGACAGTGACATGGAGATGTGGCAGCAGCTCCAAAATAGTGAGTGTTCTCCTGAATTGCCATGTTTCTGTACTGACCCCTTCCAGATAGGGAAAATTAAAAAAAAAATTCAACATCTGCTCTCAGAATTCTCTACATTGCAAAGCACAACAGAGATCTTCCTAACATATAAAATTAGAGAATTAGGATTCATCTCCTGGGACCCAACAGAGAAGGAGTTTAAAGAAATATACTTAAACACCATTGTTCATTGTTTTTACTTTATTGGGTAGCTGATACCTTCTAAAGATAAACATTAAAAAATACCGTCCCAAAACTTACATATTTTTAAGAATGCAAAGATCTGTTGTCACATTATAATTGTACATTTTTTTTTATTATTACTTCATTTTCTAAAAAGAATTTTCCAATTCTTACAGCAAGAGTCTTTTCAAAGATAAATTTCAATGACAATTTTATGTAGGAAGCCAAGTATAATGCTTATTGGTTACTGTTGTTTCATGTTTGTTCTTGAGAAGTTGATTGTGGATTGATTGCTGGGCCCAGAAGGGACTGCTGGTGGGGGCAGCAAGGTCATTTTCATTTGCTTTTATCTACAGAGAAGAAAAATACAATATAATATCATATTTCAAAAGAAAATCTCTTCTTTGCAATTTGTCACTCAGAGGTAATAATGGAGAAGGAGTGCTAGGAGCTAGAAAGAATGATTATTGCTCCCTCACTCCACTGAAGCTTTAGCCTTTAGTCCTCTCTATTAGAAAAGCTTTTCCCTTAGGACAGAGAAAAACAAATAGGATACTGCATTCTGTTGCTGCTACTGATGCCCTGGATGAGGTTCATTCTAAGGTAGCTTTAAGGGAATGATACCATGAAATGTGGAAAAGCTAATTTTACCCTCCTACCATAGCAGGTTTGTTCCTGTCCCATATTAATTAGCACTACAGACTCATTTTATGAGAGGTGCAAACTGGAGCTTTCTGTTCATCTATTGGGAAATCATTTCTCAAACTAGCTGATCTCATTGTTGGTACCCATATGTCCCCAAAACTTCAGCTTGGATTTTGGCATGCTTCCCATCACTCACTGTTCCCCCATCCCATATTAATCAACTCTTCTGTAGCAGACAACATTTCAGCTGCAGTTGGCACACAGCAACAGCATGGCTCCACTGTGCTTGCTGAAGGACTTGCCTAGTTTTTACCTTTTTCTGAAGCATTTCCTCTGCTTGTTAAACAGAGAGTGAGGTGCTGTCACTAGTCCTTGTCCCCAGCTGCCTCACCCCGCTCATATGCTGCACTGCATTGATCTTTGCTTGGTTCTTCCAAGAGACACTTCAACTCACCAAGGCAACAGAAAACTAACCAGAAAACAAAGCTAATTGATTTCTGCTCACAGAAAGATCTGCCAAGCAGCAGGGCATGTACAAGGACTGTCCATAACCAAGTTACACACTGTGAACACTGGAGAGGAGGGAAGGGGAGATGCTGGGTGTTACTCCTGTTAGCAGTGATGTGCTTACACTAATTCAAACACTGCTGCCACTGCCTGCAGCACCTTTATTTGTGGAATCACAGAATGGCATGGGTTGGAAGGCATGGGTTAAAGATCACCTGGTTCTAACCCCTCTGCCACGGGCAGGGATGCCTTCCATTAGACCAGGCTGCTCAGATCCCCATCCAACTTGAACACTGGCCTTGAACACTTCTGGGGATGGGACATCCACAAATTCTCTGGGTAACCTGTTCCAGCTCCTTACCAACTTCACAGTGAAGAATTTCTTCCTAATTTCTAAATCTAAACTCTGTTTCAATGTAAAGCTATTCTACCTCGTCCTACTACTCCAGGCCCTTGTAAAAAAATCCCTCTCCAGCTCTCTTATGGGCTTCGTTTAGGTACTGAAAGGCTGCTCTAAGGTCTCCTTGGAGCTTTCTCTTTTCATGAAGACAGCTTTTGTTTTTGCAAAACAAATCTGTCAGCTTAACCCAGCACATTTTTTTTTGGGGGGTGGTGGGGTGGTTATTGTCTGTAACACAGGGACACTAACCAATTTAATTTTTCCCATCAAGCTGTTTTTGTTCATGATTTTGGTTTTTTTCTGTGAATGTGCAAGTCAAACAGTCATTCTTCATTTTGTACTCCTGTTGCTAACTGAACTCAGGTTTTTTATGGGCCTTCAAACCCATGTTTCAGTCTAGCAGCTAAACTTCATTAGTTTCTTTCAACTGAACTTTTAAAATAAGGTTCCAATCAAAATGAGGTTCTCCATGCCTGGGCTGCCACTTTTTTTTGTCTAATTTACAGATACCAAGACAACTCAGCTTCTGAGAGGGCTTATTTCAGACAAGCCTGTCACCAGATAGACAGCCTGCTACCCTTTTGTTTTCTTGAAGTTTCAGAGAAGGATTAGGTAGTTTTTATTAAGCAAAAGAGATGGTTACCTGCAACAGCCAAAATTAGGGAATGAGCTTGTTATTTTCGTGTGATGGATGTTCCTGAGACTGTGCCTGTATATGGTGCCCTCTTGACAGGAACAGGTTGACATACCTGCAATAAAATGTTTTAAATCTTTCACTATTTTGTCTTCTTTTCCAAGTGCTAATTGGACAAAATTGAAATAGAAGTCCTATGGTAATCCATCTTTCTATGAAATGCATCCCAATACTTTCATCTAACTTCTCTCTGGAAAAATCCCTTGCACTGAGATTAAAATGTTCAGTTCTCAGCTTTCTTCAGGAGCTGGGTGGTTAAATCTGTTCAACAATTCAATTCTAAATCAACTTTTTAAAGAAACAACAACATGTTCCACCTCATTTTATAGATTCTTCTATTTTTTAGAATATTCACATTTTCCAGTGATGTTTTTCATACATCATGTAAGAGAGGTAAATAAATATCAATGAAACAAAGCAAATTCTGCCTTGTGTGGATATCTATCACTTTCTATTCCAGCTGCTGGATACAGGAGGCTGAGCTGGTTGAAAAATCACTTCTGAAGATATGCTGCAATTGATATTTGGGTTAGGAAAATTCTCTCTAGCTTTGATGGGAAATGGAAACCACTATGTTCATGGAAGTCTTTCAGAATTGTGTAATTATTAAATTTCTTATAAATTTCAGTTTAGTTTAGTTTTGTTATTGTATTATGTGCATGAACATGCAGGCAGCTCACTACATCCTGTGAAATCGTGATCTTTAGAGGAAAGCATCATTCAGCCATTTTTACATGCCTTTCTCAGTCCATCAAGACAACAGCAGAAAGAATTATATATACTTACCTTGGGGGCATTTCACTGGGCCTTATTTCACATGGATACTAGTCTGATTCAGCTTTTAGATCCTGCAGTGAATCCCACTGATTCAGGTGGTGATTTTTAAATGTACTTTCTCAGTGTGCTTTTGAAAATCCTATTCACAGTACACTAAGGATGCAAAAGCATTATGAATGCTTGCACAGTAAATAGGCACTGAAAATCCAATCTTTATGTATTTGAAATATTTCTCTTTAAAAAATAGAAGAGAACAAAAGCTTGAACAGAGCTATCTTGCTTGGCCCAGCAGTGCTCTTTGCACATGTTCAGTTTTTAACACATTCTTGCTGGTACACAGCAAAATGTTCAACACTTTGCAGGGTTTAGCTCAAAATATCTGATCCATGAAAGAATTGCATTTTTTTTATTTCTTCCTTAGTGCAATATTTCTTCCTGCATATGAAATTTAGGTTCTGATTTTCAGTGAAATCAGTGATGAAATGTAGCAGATAGATTACTCAGAAGCAAAACTTTGTCCACTTTTATTGCAGCAGGACATGTTTATTTTCAAAAGTACTGAGGCTTAGTTCATAAGCTGTAAAGATTACTGTAAGAGCAGGAACTAGTCTATGATATTTTTCTGTAAGATAAAGAGCAATAAAATTTAAGTCCTCCGTTTCCTTTCCTCCCACCTTGGCATATTTTGATTAGTATGGGAAATTACCACTGAATTCCCAAACTTCTCTTCCCAAGAGCTAGTTATCCTCATGTTGTACAAGGCATTACAGAGATTTATTAGTTTAATTAACCTGTTCCCGCTGCCTGACTCGTTTGTAGACATATGGAGGGAATGGTGGACGGGAGACATATTTGCCTTCTCCTGCTGTGACATTGAAAACTCCACCTTCATAAACCACTTTGCCTCTTGAAACTGTCACAACTGGAACCCCATGGCAGACCATTCCTTCAAATATATTGAAGTTATTTGCCTGGTGATGTGTCTTTGCAGATATTTTCCTGTGTTTGCAAAACAACACACAAAATTACTATGATTCTTGTATTTGACTTCATTAAAAAATTTTGATAAATTGATATAGGAAGAAAATGTAGCAACATTATTTAACTACGACACTGTACAGTACATCATCGAGCAGCTGTAAAAATAGGATAGTGCAATAACATTTCATTGAACAGTAATTGCATTTCAAAAGAATGAAGAGGGAGTCAAAAGGACAGAACTCAGCAGCCTTTAAATGCAAAATTTTCCACTACAAAAGATATTAGTGGAAAAAAGATCAGGTTGTAATATTTTCTTTGGATAATATGATTTCATTTTGCCTTGTCAAGCAAATATCTATGCACAATTCGATCAAAAGAAGCTCTGACCTTTTAGGTGGAATGACTTGCAATTTCAAGTTTGAAAAGCATGGCTGCAATGTTTCAAAGACTGAGTCTCACAAATAACACAAAGACCATTTCATTGGAAAGTCAGTAGATGGTAATGATTTTTGGTAATGCTGAGTGTGAGCTCGATTGATTCAATGACTGACAGTCCAAATATCTTAAAGCAGCTAAATAATAATGACATCACACTTCTAAATACCTTTCCTCCAAGGGTATTAAGTAAATTATAATTTCAAACTTCAACACTACCCATTTGAATGATGGTATATTTGTATATATAGACCTCATTCTATATGATTTCCATTTTTCTAGACAATTTTTCCAACCCTAACTGGCTACTTTAAAGGCAGACCCAGTGCTAGAGCTGACATTGCTGTCTGGAAGTCCAGGCTGTGTATGCTTCCTTTATTTTCTATTTTCCCTACTAAGCTACTTACTATATACTGTAACTACAGACTTTGAATTTCAGTTAGTTATTTTATTAACTTCCTGTATCCAAGCTACAAATGATATATGCATTATTTAGAGAGTTTATATTTTTATTGTCATTTATAGTTTCTGAAAAGAAAGAAGCTTGATGCTTTTGTCTACCAGCTGGGCTTTTTCCAGGGTGAGTGCTCATACAATCAAAAATTTATCATGCATATATTATAATGCATATACATGCATTCATATTATTCCAGAGACTACATCTTTTTGCAAAGGGATTATCAAAGTCAAAAGCAATGTGAAATATCAATATATTAAAATTTTGATCAATTTGGAGAAGATTTTTTTAAAACTTTAGTCAATATCCTTATCAAAATGAGAAAACCAATAAAATCTATATCTTACTTGAAGTATAGCCATTTTAAAAAACAATCATATTAAATATTTGAAATGATTACTTATAAAGAGAAAAAAAATCATGGAAGGGTACTTAGTTTCCTTTCATATAATTCTGTTGAACTAGGAGTAATTGGTTCTGCTAAGGGCTACATTTAAATCTTGGTGGTAAATGACATTTCCAAGGCTTTATATTTATATTTACATATAAATGTAAATACCGTCTATGACCAGTCTACCCATAGGAATAACAATTTTGCCTTCTACAATACACCTTGGACAGAAATCTTATGCACGCCTGATCACCAATATCAGCATCACCTTGTAGGTTCACGTTAGGAAAAATCAAACCTCTCTTGTTTTCACTGGTCCTATTGAATGCTGTCAAACAAATTTATCCATGGTTGTTGTAATGGCCCTATAAGGAGTTTGTGAACATGCTCCTCTAGCTTATTGCATTGCCCTTGTGGGTCCAATTGCTAGAACAGTAAGTAATATAATAATCTTTAGCATTCTCTGTGTATATATCCTATCTACTTGCACAATAGCACCGGGACATGAAAAGAAAAATGGAGAAGGCAATTTGAGGAAACAGAAAAATAAGCAAGATCCTTCATCAACATGTGTGCTGTTTAAATTTGCTAGAACAGGATCACTAGAGGTAACCATGCCTCAGAGGTAAGTATGTCCTTTATTTAAAGATACAAAATGAATGGAAGTTGGCACATTTAAAAGTAATATCCATTTGTACAGAGAAACCTTATAATCAGACAAAACACATTTCCAGAGCTTGCCTCAACAACAACAAACCTCAACAGAATTAATTTATACCTCTTCTGTTGAAACAAGCTGTAGATCACGCTGCCCTTTCTGAAGGTGAAGTTCATTTTCCCTGACGGAAATCAAAATTTGCCTGTGATTTAACCCTTTGACATTATCAATGTCAGTAAAAGTTTCAGGTGGCAAGCAAGCAACCAAATAAAATTAGATGGTATGTTTGGGTCTGAAGCTCACAATTCAGCAACCTTATGCAACAGACTGTTTACAGCTATATCACCAATTTCAGTAGCAGGCAGCTTAGGGAAGTTCTGATGTTTGCTCTCAGCTAATGGCAAAAAGAATTGTAACCTACTAATAATCCAAGAAAAAGACTGCCACCACAGTAGAGTGCAAATTAACAGCTGTCTCCAGCATCCTAAGTGATGCCTGACATAAGGGGTTACTCATCATGAGAACAGATTCTGAGTCCAGGTTTCAAAATGTGTATTGTGTTTTTAAAATAAAACTTGTAAAATTCTCTATTTCTGATTATAAATTGCAGTGGCTTTTGTTTCAAACCACCCTTTCTCAAATGGAGACTGAGATCAGAACAATTACTTCAACATTTAAAAGAACATTCTCCTCTACAAAGAGAATATTCTAAAAACATCAGGTCCTATATTGTTCTTACTCACATCAGTGTTTCCATGCAGTTGACTTCAGCTGCTTTTGATACACCTGGCTTGCAAAGCGATTTGAAGCTATTAAAGTATAAATTGCCAAAGAGGAAGACATACTCCTGAAATTGTCTTTTTTCACCACCATACTTCTGTCCAACCAATTTAGATTCACAGTAATTTAGTCTAAGAACAACTGACAGATTTGCTGTAACTGTGAATTCAGTGATTCAGTGACTAGTAGTACTGTATTTATTTATGCTCTATGTGAGAAAGGACTTTACAGCCACTCCTAGAGTACTGTAACTAAATAAACTGCAGACTGCAGCTTGAAACTTGGAAAAGAGCAGCAGCTTAGAGTAATGCATCAACACATAGGGTGAAATTCAAGACTATACAGGTAGGCAGCTCAAGTTATAACCTAAAACTTTGTTAAGGAGTTAGTGGGATCAGTTTTCATCTCGACAAACATGTCTATGCTTTAGTCAGAGATTGAAACAGTAAACAGTGAGTTACAGTTGGGCAGGAGGGGGACTTGGATGAAGGGAAAGCATTAGACATTAGAGTGATCTTATACCTTTGGTAATGCATAGGACATGAAGCTACATCAGCTCTAGAACCAAAACTTTGACTACCATAAGGATTGTCCTTATGGCAAAAAAATTGAAGAATTTTCAAGGTCACATAAGCAAGCAAATGAACAATTTAATTACATTCAATGGAAATGGCTACATACCTCATCCAGATTTATTTAAAAATTTCAGATACAGGAATATGAAGGAATGCTGTAGACAACAGCCCTTGGGCAAGAATAGCTGCTCAACATCTCAGTCGAGAGAGGAAACCTATTTTATAATCAATTTACCTAATTTAAAACATAGTAATAAAGTCTGTCATTGAAAACACCTGCTTTGTTGACAGCTGTCAAAGAAAACCAACTTATGTAGGAGTGAGTATTTGAGCTGTAAGTAACTTCTCTCAATGCTTATAGTGCAGTATCTCTGAGCTTTTCAGAGCTAGGGGTAGGTGAGAAATGTCACTTTGCTGCGGACAGTATCAGCCTTTGCGAGTTGCCTATTCTCATCACTTTCAGATGCCTTTGAACTCTACATATTGTTGACCCACTTTTCTAAAATCTAGAAAAAGTAAATCTTTCACCTGTGGTTTCTGAGTCACCACTCATTTATAATGATGATTAAGAGTTTTACTAATAGAAAAGCAAAGAACAGGAAAAATAAAATAGAGGAAAAATAAGAAAGTCTTAAAATCTGTGTGTAAAAATGCTAGCTATAAGCCTATAATGTGGATTAAAAACCTCATGGCCTACTTTATATCAAGGAATTGCAATAACTGCATATGCAAATATATGCAGGCAACTATTTGTAAAGTTGTGTTCCTAGCCTCTTAAAAAACATCCTCAATAAACATTACTTTTGAGTAGTCATATGAATTGAGAAGATTTGTAGATAAAAACAGATGCAGTTATGTTTGGGAGCTTCAGATTACAGTGACTTATCTGAAGTAATGGGATCTTTATTTCATGCAATCATATCTCCTAAAATTCATGATTTTGAGAGGCATAAAGAATGACAACAAAATAATTTTTGTTATTATGCTAAGTAGCTCATTTGTCAACAATATTATGCAGTCTGGTTCTACCAATTGTTCCAAGCTGATATAGGATGGAAATGAACATTTGTGAAAAACTGTGGGCAGGAGAGAAGCAGTAATGGAAAATTAGCTTGCAGAAAAGCATACAGAAAGAGAAGAACACAGATTAGTCTATTCAACGACTAGAAAAGATCTTGAAGTGCTTACAAGGGGAAAAAGTCAAATTACGTAAGGGGAAAATAAAGAATTATTTAATTTTTTGGGTAACATTTCTGAGATTCACTTCTCTAAAGAGACCAAGTGACATTTTGGAGACAGCAAGTTACTAGGGAAACGTACATCATGCACTCTCAGAGAGGCTTATCTTGTTACAGTTCACAGAAGCAGAGCATCACTGAGGTTGGAAAGCATCTCTGGAGACCATATATTCCAAGCCCTCTGTTTTGATCAGGGTCAGTCAAAGTAGGCTTCTCAGGGCCATGTTAAATTGAGTTTTGAGTGCCTCCAAAGAGGGAGATCCACAATCTCCATGGGCAACCTGTGCCAGTGTTTGATCACTATCACAGAAAAACAATATTATTCATCATATTGAAATGGAATTTTATATATTTTAATTTGTGCCTGTTGTTTCCTTCTCCTCATTTTCTTAATTTGAGGTAAGACATCTTTGGCAGGATTCGGGTGTGTTAGTGTACATCCATGCATGCACACTGCTTTCACTTGTGCAAAAGAACATGGAGCTATTGAAAATGCCAGAACATACTTGTCCTAAGCATAGATATTTGTACACCACATTATTTCATTTTGTCTCATTGTGACTAGGTGCAGTCATCCATATATTCAGTATTCAAAATTATGCTATTCATCAAAAGAGTAAAACAGTTGCAGCATTATTTATTCTAATCTTCTGTTAACATCTTGGTTTATTCCTCTCTTATGTTACTAAAAATTACAGGCAGTTATTTGGCAGAGTGCTTAAACGTTGTATCATACCCACTTAAGCCTCTGAGGCTGAAGACTTGACTACAAATGAGACAGACATAGGCTACAGATTTTGGTTCTGACAAATGCAAAAGACTTAGCCATGAACATATCTACACACAAGCAAAGGCATTGAGGGAACATACGCCAGCAGACAGGGGAACTCTGACAGTTCGCTGATTCACATCCAGTCACTGTTTCCCTTAAAATGCAAAAATACTAGAAACAAACTAGAAAACACATCTTCCTCTGTCATATCAGACAGGTAGATTACAGAATGACCTGTCCTTTTCCTCCTTCCCATCCCCACCTCAGGCACCCCACACTTCCTGCTGGTTCTGGGGCTGCAGCCACTGCCCTGTTCAGGGCTTGAGCCCAGCTCCACCAGCACATGTGGGGCACACACTGGGCCTGCCAACTCCTCCAGCAAAGCCCAAAGAGGATGGTGCTACCTGCACAGCCAGCTCTGCCTTTGCAGTCAGAAGTATCTAACTTCTCAGCTATATTTAATGAGGGAAAAGCCCTGGAGAGTGTGGCTTCCCAATTTGCATGTTGTTATAATGAAGCGGTTGGAGTTAGAAACTTAAACTCTATTCGAGACAGGTTTTTTTTTCCTTTTGGGTGTTTGAATTTGCCTTTGGGATCTGATCCAGAGTTTACTTGCAAGGCTCTTACAGGCCATAGTGAATTAATTGAGCCCTAATATCTGCTGGGAGCTGGATGCCTCTTTATGAGATCTTTAGGATCTTCTGCACCTACTTTACAAGGGATGTTCAGCTCTTTTCACTGCCTGAATTGGGTACTGCAGTACTCAGATTCCTTACTGAGCATTTCTGAAACAAACCCTAGAGATTTTATACTCTTGCTTGCTTTCAAATAGCTAGAGGCATCAGCTATATAAGACACTGACTTGCTGCCAGCTGAAACTCCCTTTCCCTTACTTACTCTGCTTTCTCCTCCTGAAAAAGTCCTTACAGTTGCTTTTGTTTCACAGACTTGGGGTTTTACATTATTTGTGTGCAGCTGAACAGTCTTGATCAAAGCACAGATTAAAATAAGATGGTACAGTTAGTACGCATTTGCTGCCTATGTGCATTTTCCCAAGGAGTTTTCACAGAACAATCCTGTTTGTACAGACTGTACTTGGGATGCTGAGGGTGTTGAGGTCTGCAATATGATATTTGATAGCACATGGCTTGCAACAAACCAGATCCATTTTATATTTTTGTGCCCTTTAATGAATGGGATAAGTATAAGGAAGCTAACGAAAAGACCTACTTTGGCAGGACTCAAAGTCCATTTTTTGTAATGCAGTTTCTAACCAATTTGTACATTTAATATTTCTTCCCAATAATGCTTGCTGTCATGCAGACCTGCTAAAACCAATATTTAGATAATTTAAACAGAGTAGCAAATGTGATAATTGTTGATATAGTATTTTCTGCAGAAATTACCAGAAAATGCTACAGAAATAGGCCAGTCAGTGAAGCTGGCACTTAAAAGGAAAGCCTCAGCTAGAGCAGCAGAGTGCTGGAAGCAGAACCTTAAATTGCAGTTCCTCCCAGCTTGCAGAGCATCACGTTAAATTCACTAGGGTTTTGTAACCCAGAAAGAGAAAATCCTGTATGCTCAGATAGCACCAAATATGTTATTGTGCAATGATGTGGGCGGGGAAATGCAGCTGATTTTGTAGGGATATAAGTTTCTGTATTAAAGAGCTGCTCTACCTTTCTAAATGACTCCAGAATCTTCTATATAGACTTCCCCTGACAGATTGTGATAAGATCAATTCCTCACTGCAATCAATACTTCAGCAACTGTCTAACTCATTAGGCTGGCATCAATCAGAATTTCAAGATTACAGCAAAACTACCTCAAACCAGAACTAGAAAATTGCATTTTCCTCTTGCAAGACTTGTGGTTGCAAACAAGAAAAAAAGTCATGCACAACAGAGGAAGAACTTAGCAAGAAACAGGAAGAAGCCTATTGTGAAACTGAAAATCACTCCTCAGAATCAGCAAAGCACACGAGGCTACACCTTGTGTAACATCTTAAATGGCTGAAATCCTTTTGCTAGATACCTTTTTTCTGCTGGGCTGTTTATGCCCTCTTCAGGATTTGTAGTGAAATTAATAGACATGTTTCAGTGAGATTAATTTATACTTTCTCATATAGTTCACAAAATTCTACCTGCAGAGAGACTGTTCCCAAATGGATACACAATGGGAACAGTACCAGATCAGGAAGAAAAATATTGGCTAAACTTAAAATAAACTTGTTCCGTAAGAAAATACAGCTTAAATGTTTAAAAATGCTTAAAGAAAAACTGCACCTTCACAGCTGTAGTGGGTGAAAAGGCAATTAGAGCACTCAGGAGAGAGTGAAGGGAAGCAGAAGGAATGTTTGAGAGGCAAAAAAGATAATTACAGGAGCTGACAAAGCACCTTGAGTACATTGTCAGAACTCTGCTCTCCTAAATTCATTTGTCCCCAGGCAGAGCAGAAGAGAGCTCAGAAAACAATCTTTCAGGGTTTTTAAAAATCAAAGTTCATAGCTTCACTGTCCTGAAATAGCTCAATGCTGGTATGTCTAAATATGCTTGCTCAACATGCCAGAAGGCATAATGCACATGAAAATCTCCCTGACCCAGCACTGGGCAGGCCTCTATATTTATTTGGGCTGTTGACACTCCTGAAACTCCTGAAATTTTGCTGGTGCTGTCAGTTTTTTTATGGGACTTCTGAATAGCAACCTCCATATCCTCAAATGTTATAGCTTAAAACAGAGAAGATTTCACACTCTTGCATATTTTTGATACTCATTAATATACTGAAATGAGTGAGAATTACATATTAAAAAAAAAAAAAAACCAAAACAGAAGATTGGTCAAAAGACTTTTGTTTGTGTAAGGTAAATCTAGGATTGGGCAGAAGGGGTGGAGCATGTTATCTATTTGGCTACCAAAATCAGACATGTCCAGCTGCATTTCAGAACTTTCCTACACCATGAGAAGAGTATTCAACTTTTTTCCTTCCAAAAATCAAAGGTTGAAAGCACAGTTATATGGTCACACTGCTCACAAGAGCTGAGCCCATGAAGAAAACTGCCACCCCAGAACACTTCCTGACCTGCTGCTGCTGCTGTGTGTATGGGTGTTCAGAGGTAGGGCTTGGCTGTTAAAGTTCCTGCAGACTTAAGTTACCCTGTGCAGCACTGGCACAGTGGAAATGTACTCACAGAGCTCATAGGCATCTCAGCTGAGAGGCAACTCCCCAGGTGATCTGCCTCTGTGACAGACAGCTGCCAGACCATTTCCAGGCAGTTGAAACAAGACCAGGATGGGCACAAGAGCAAGAGCAAGACCCAAGACATAATTCCTGAAATATTTATAGAGTCCTGACTATGGAGTTAATCGGATGGTGTAAATACACCAGAGGACAGGAATCAGCTGTAATGCACAGCACACTGTGTGAGTTGAGGCTCCTAGAAAGACAATTCATGCACTTTCAAGCAAAAATGTACCATGGTGTCAAGTTCTGCAGGGTGAGACATCAGGACACTGTTTGTGCATCTCTCAGTGTGACAAGCTCTAGCAGAATTACTGTGCACACAATCAGAAAACTCCTTAAATAAAAGCATAAGCATGAGCAGATTGAGCTCCAGAAGTGAGTTCAATCCACCTTTGAACATGTTTTAAGTGGCTCTAAGTTCAAAACACAAGTTTGTAATGGGTCATGCTGCAGCAGGCTCTTCTCCCTGCCCTTTGCAGTGAAGGAATTCAAACATACTCCAGCACTAAAAAGAGTTGCTCTAAAATCCCAAAGGAGTTACTTTTAGGATACCAAGCCCTGGTTGCATAATACACAGACTTCTAAATTTTTGCACTTGGTCAGCAATCAGAGAGAATGCTTTTTAATCCATCTAGAGATCAAAGATCTCCTCTTACATACACTGTTGTGGGAGACAAAAGCCTTTAATTAATTCTCACTAAGTGCTATTTAAAACCACCATAACCTCACCCAAAGGCTTATTGTTGTACAAAGTCTTTGTGATGCTTTTTTTCCTGCAGAAAGACTGGATGGGGGGAGGGGAAGAAATAACTTCCCATACATACCTTGTAGCGTTAGGATCCCAAATTACAATGTCAGCATCAGAGCCAACAGCAATTCTGCCCTTCTTTGGGTAAAGGTTAAAGATTTTTGCTGCATTTGTGCTGGTAACAGCTACAAATCTGTTTTCATCCATTTTTCCACTGTGCTGCGAGAGAGTACACAAATGCAAAGTCATTACTTTTTTAAACAAGGAAAGAAAAAATGCTTTTCTGGTTGAAAAACTAGGATGAATGACATCACATCAATTTTTTAAAATGTCATACTGAAGAGTTTAGAAGTAAAAGTAACTATTTGTCTCAGATGCCCATAATGCAATGTACTTTCACTAAATACAGCAACTTTATCTTACTTTATCCCACACAAAGAGAAAGAAAAGACAACTTTAAATCAAACACTCTGTGGATCCAGCCTCAAGTCAACTGAAATCAAATATTTTAGCTGGCTTTAAATCTGTAGTCCTGCTCAGCAATTTCATCAGGAAACATAACATCTCTCAGGTATCTTTGTTTTGGAAAATGGTGACACACTACTAAGGGGAGCCTAGAAGGTGATAATGGCATGGCAAGGTACAACGTGTAAAATAGAAAACCTGATTTGCAAATTTCTTTAGCAATGACACAGAGTATAGCAGTGATCAGTAAATGCTGCAATCAAGTAGTACAAAAAGTAGATTTTCTGACGTGACATTTCAGCAAAAAAAGCAAATAACAGTGGATGTACATGTGCCTTGGGACTGTAAAACTGCTTTGTAACTAATTTAATCCAGGTTCCATGAGTGTTGTTTGTTTGGAAAGCCACCTACACTGGCAGTAATATTATGCTTAGGTCAGTCTAGGAATCAGAATGTCATAAAAACATGTTTATGGTGGCCTATGAGCAGTCATCTGAGAAGAAAAGTATAATGAAAATGGTGAACACTGCTCTTCTAAGTAATGGTGTGTGGGAAGGGAGGAAAGCTGTTCAGACAAACTCACAGAGCTGTGTAATATTTTACAAGTGAAAAAAAGGAGGATATTATCAGTTGAAGAACTTTTAAAAAATTAACTTGCCCAACAGGATGCACTGTTCAAAAGCAGCACTGCTGAACATATTCGTGTCTCAGTTTCATACCAACCACAAGCCAGATTTCTGTTTACACCATAAGAAATCTCACTAGAGCTGTGCCACAGGTGAGTGTAGGCACAAGTGTGTGTGTTTTGTACATACCAACTGGAGCTGAATCCCAAATACAGATAAACAAGAGACAACATGAACCACATTCTTACCAAGTGTGTGAGGTAGGTAATTATACTGTGACAAATGAATATGCTTCACAGAGCATCATCAACTTCACTACTGCAAGAGAACTTAAATAGAACTAGAGCTTCCAGAAAGTAACAGTTTTGCATTAGCCAGAGCAATCATAACACCTGGTATGCATCAGATTCCTTGAGAGATTTCCTTACCTCCCCCCTCATCAGACATTATCTGAGAGACACTGACCATTCTTGTGTTGGTACTGAGACTCTGAAGTCAGTGGGACTTGGGGGTGCTCATTTCATCCTATCATATAACTGAACCACACATTAGAGGAGCATTTCTTAAAACATAAATTAGAAGTTGACAGGCACACCACTCTGCAAACTCATCCAGTGGCTAAGTTGGAGAGAGATAAAAGACGAAAAAACACACAGCTGATAGAGTTGAAACTGAAAGCAGCTCTTTCCTTATATTTTAATTTCATTAGTTTTAAAAAAATGGTTCAATGAAATATACTTGCAGTACCACTGAAACAATAGCAATCCTTTACTGCTAAACAATAGAAATGATTCTTTAGTGAAATATTTTAAGTACCAAGAATCTTCTTCCATCTTCCAGGAGCATAAAGCTAATAAGGAGTGTTATAGTTTTCAATCGAATGAGTTATCCTATGATAAACACACTTGATAAAACTGAAGAGGTAATACCTGCTGAGAGATTATGTTTTGTTGGAGAAATCAATTACCTCTATGTTTGAACATTTTGATATACTTACAACACCTTTTTCCCATATGACTGACATCCTATCCTCCACACCATTCACTCCATTAGGGATTTTTGTGAAATCATCTTTGCCCAGAGCTTTCTGGCATATGTCAAAGGTGCAATTGTCAGTCCCTGTCACAGACAGGTCACCACTGCAGAGAAACAAAGTTCATTATGAATCAGAGCATGTACCAGACAGTACCACAGAGGAAAATCTGTTGTAAAGCTGAGTAGATCAAGACATACATCCTTCAAGACAAAATCTGATATCCTCTCCCAGTCTGCCTTCAGTACCATCCTCCAAGACAGGCTCCACAGTAGCAGCCAGTGGCCCTACTAAGCAGTTTCCTCTTCAGAAACCCCTCAGAAAAAAACAAGCACCAAAACTGGCACTTTTGCTCTGGATATGTCAAAGATATCCCACAAATGGAGGACTGTCCACTTTGCCCAGAGCAAGCAGCTCCGTTTCATCCTCACTTTGAACAATTTTAGTCTGTGTCACTCCATATGACCAATGAAATTATTATGGATCTGCACAACAGTTAGCCTGTGTTCAGGCATATCTTTACAGGCTCTTTGGTCAAATTCAAGCCTTTTGTGGAGTTAACCTTTACTGGTAATGAAATACCAGCAAACCACACTTCTTTTTAAGTGCAGATATCCTAAAGAGACTTCTTTTTCCATTTCCTTCTGAAGTAGACGTTATGAAGTGGGTACCTTATAAATACCTTCAGAAGTTAGCAGGCTTAGTTTTTATGCAATATTTGAATTTCAAGTGAAAAAGGCAGCTGACAACAAACCCCAGAAAATCTAGCTGTGACCTCATCTTTTACATATTTCCCGCTGACTTACAGCCTTACTATCTTCCTGGTCATGTTGCAATTTTTGCTGTGGTATGATCAAGGCAAGGCTTATTGAATAAAGTCATATGTGGACAGAAGACCATGAGTTCAGAGAAATAAAATATGAAAACAGATTTTTTTTTTTCATCTGTGATTTCTCCCTCCATTTCTCCTTTCTGCTAATGTAACATTCTGTACTTAGAAAATCTCCAGAGCATCAGCCTGCTATTATGGGCCCCTGACAAAATTTGCTGTGCATTTGGGTATCAGCAGTCACTGTTGGTTCATCTGCTTACTTGGCCAGTAAGTTCATGAGGAAACCAGGAGTAGATGGATCTGGTCTCAGTGGGGGTCCCATCACATATGCTGCAGCATGAGCCCAGTCTTTATTCCAGTAGTTGGTGCCATCCGTGCCAAGGCTTGCAGCAATAGGCTCCCCGTAAACCACCTTTCCTGAAAAATGTAACGCAAACATATAATCATCAAACAACATAAACATGCATAACTTGTATTTTCTCTGGTGAGGATCTTTTTGGTGGCAATGAATTTAAATTTGTATGAGTGTTTCAAATTAAACACC